>BQNB010003351.1:16842-93996 GCA_026074375.1 Tanacetum coccineum
GATTCTATGCGTACTCCTTATTGGCAAAGAGAAAAGGCCAGAAGGACTTCATGTGAAGACCGAAGGTAAATCGAACCCAAATGCCTAACACGATGAACTTCACCGTCCTTTTTTGTTCATCTTGTATGCTTTTGTCCTTGTACAGGACATATCATTAGTTTAGTCTTTTTGTAATTCATCCTGAATGAGAAGAAAGTTGCACAAAGTGTTGCGTTAAGTCCTTAGTGAAACGAAGGAATCATTACAATCAGATTAAGACAAGCGTTTTCAATCATCACGACAGTTTCAGTCAATTCATATTAAATACTACTGTTTAGCCCAAGATTTATTAATCATGATGACTTGTAGCGGGTTCAAAAGATCTACGAGGTTAAAACCGGAAACGAGCAGTTCCACTCGAGTTAGTGAGGTAGTCATGAGCACAATTTGTTTCATATGCGCATATACATTTTGGTAAGGATCCCTGTTGAGGCTACGCAGGAAAGCTGAGCCTTTTTGGGTCGGATGTGCGCAGCCTAACCGGTACATCGCCTTATAAGAAGAAGAAGCAACCAAATAACAACCAGCTTTAAGACCATCTTCATCCAAACACAAATCATGAGTCCTCCTAACAACACCATGAACCACCTCAACAATCACACCAAGTAAAACCGACCCAAAAACATTCACCATAACAGCAGTAAGCAATAAGAGAGCCGGGTATCATAACTTGGCAACACCAAGTTTTTGCTGCCACGTCAGCGCCACATCAGCATAACACCAACACCAACACCACTCCCCTAATCATAACACCAAATAACACCACTCACCTCTTTATTTTCATAAAACCCCCTAAACAATTATTTTATTCTTTTAACAAACTAACCATTTCATTCATAAAATTCAAATACACTTGATACGTGCGTATGCTTCTTTTATAATGCGGGAGATTGAATGATGAACTTTTCCACCCATGGAAGATGGTAGTTGCTACGTTAACTCTAAGTATAGTAAACGGGAGGAAGATTTCCTTGGTATCATGTGTATTGCGCGGAGCATTCATCACGAAAGGACCATACATCATAATCATGTCATTTTGAATGCTGGGATACGTTTCACGGAAGTATTTTGTGTCACGTAAAAGCACTTTCTCTTGTCATGAAAATCGTTGAATTGACATAAATTTTGCGAAAGTGTATGCATTTTGGGACGCATATCACGTAAGAGTGAGGTTGTTTTTTTTAAATGGCGATTTGTATTAAAAACTTGCACGAAGCTAGAACAAAGATACAACAAAAAAATTGATACAATTTCAAGCAAGTTGAACCAGATGTTTAAGTCAGGTTGGTTAAAATAAAGAGGAGTTATATCGGATAAAAAAAGGTTGGATACCAATAATTTTATTATTTCATCTATTTTTTAAAATTTAAATATTTCTTAAACCGTTAATCATTAAGCGAAAAAAAATATACCATCATGACGAGCATTTAATTATCTTTCCATAGATATCCACTTTGATATATTTTCGACAATTTTTTTTAATTTTTTTCACCTTTTTTTCGTTGTTGAAACTTGCATGAAAATATCATATATGATTAAACACTAATTTGAATATTCATATATGATATAACACTAACATCGAATTACATGTGATTGCATTAAACTTAAATATCATATATGATTTAACACTAATATTATATATGTTTTTATAATATGTAATTTATCAGTAATATCATATATGATTTTAAATATCATATATGATTTAACACTAATATCATATATGATTTTTCATGCAAGTTTCAACAACGAAAAAAAGACGAAAAAACGTGAAAAAACTAGAATTTTTTTTTTCGTCCAAAGTAGATCAAAGTGGATATCGATAGAAAGATAATTTAATGCTCGTCGTGATGGTATATTTTTTTCGCTTAACGATTAACGGTTTGAGAGATATTAACATTTGAAAAAAAAGGATGAAAATGATTTTTGGGTTTAATTTTAGCTATTGAATTAAGATGAGGATGAAGGGTGAAGATTAGTCCCTTAGTATCCACGTTTGGTATCCAAATGAACTTAAATCTAAAGCAAAATACAAGCATAACTGAAGTTGCAAATTCAATATTTATATTTTTAATTTCCTGACTGTATTTCGAACCCGTCTTTCAGTATATTTCAAGAGACACAAAATCGTTTCTTGCATCATGTAACCAATTTAACGTTTAAAATAATGCCTTAACTGCAGCCCAATAATATATAACAAGAACAGGCACGGGTAGACGGTTATCTATAAGTTAGAAATTGTTATAACATCTAAAATGTAAAAAAAATAAATCTTAATAAGCTGAAATGACACAATTTTTTGATAATCATGGTTCGTACTGTTGAACTCCTATCAAGTGCAATACCCGTGCGTTGCCCCAATAAACTTTTTTATATGATGTTTGGCTAAGCTAAGAAGCGTTCATATATAAAATTTGAAAAACTAAATAATATAAAAATTCAATGTTTGGGGTATTCAAGCATTTAAAGTTTGAGGTATTATAAAATTTTCGGATAACCAAACCTATCACAAAAATATTATATAGACTTGATCAAACTTTTGGTGAAATTTTGTTGAATAAATTTCTAGTAGTATACATAATGTTTTCGATTACATTAGAATTACACAATATAAGAAGAAACAATAGAACACCTTAAACCCACCATTCATAATTTCAAAATACACATACAAATATGTCGACAATTACGTTAAACCAACACTCAAAATCGTCAATAACTCAATATCTAGTCACAAATTAAATAGATACATGATAAAAGAGAGATGATGATAATCTTTATGATTAGTAGTTGAAATATAAGCAATAAATTTGTTATATACGAACACAATATACACGGTAAATCGTGTTTTGAATAAAATTTTTGCCGGATTATATATTATGTTGAACAATGAACACAATATACACTGTAAATCGTGTTTTGAATAAAATTTGAGTGTCACGTGACAATACTACAATTGTAGTTTTAAAATATAGGAGAAGTACTGATGCAATTTTGAACTTATCTTGTTATTCAAAGTAGTTCTACAATTGTACTTTTTAATAAAAAACGTGATGCTATACAGCAAGCAATTGTAGTTCTAAAATATAGGAAAAGTAGTGAAGATAAGATTTGAGTTGAATTTACACGGTTTAGATTGTTTTACTAATTGATTCAACGATTATAAAAATATACCAGGTTATATTTTTTTCTCTATGTTATGCCAACAATAAATAAGCATAATATAATCACCTTGTTGCTCGGATCATGCCTTCCACACCTTGTGCGTCTGTCATTTACACATGGTTTTAAGTTTCAAAGCTAGCTAATTTATTACCATAAATAAAAAAAAATAAAACTTGTAATGGGTAATGCCAAGCGCTAGTCATCCTACTGGCTCCGTCCTTGTCTCACCAAAGTAATAATACACCGTGTTCTCCATAAAAATGTTCTAAAGTTGATGCCTTAGCAAAAAATCTAAATCGTTCCTTTCGGTTAAAAAGATTTATGGAAGACATTAGTAGTTAATACCCTAAAGCATTGTGCAAACAGGGCAAAAATCAACCTAGTTGATAAGTCTTTCATATCAACCTCCTGAACAACTTAAAGAAGATTAAGTGATTTAACTCGATCTATGGATCCAGCCTCAAAATCTGTTAAAGAAGATTAACAAAGAAATTACAAAAAATAGAAAGTTTATATAATTTGCTCAACCAAAGTCCAATGTGAGATTTAAATTACATGTAAACACACATAGATACATAACTAATTAGAACTAACCACCATCGCAAAGGGCCGTCTCATTGATTTCGGTGCCCCCGTGCCATTATAAAAAAAGGCCCTTAAACGCACACACAAAATACACATGTATCAATAGTACATAAACTAATTAAACTCGAGCCTCATATTGTTTATATAAAATATAATAGAAGGGCATGAAATTTGGAGGCCCTCGTCTAGCGGTGGCCCTGTGCAATGACACCTCTCGCACTCCTCTAAAGACGGCCCTGATCGCAAATCCAAACAAACAGCACGGCTCTCACTCAAACGAATTGCATCTACTCTACGAGGATGGATCTCTTTCAGTAACTAGCGCTTCTTATCACAAAAACTGCAAACAAAGGCATATGTCATAATTTTGCAATATAAATCCGATTTTGGTCCAATTTCAGTTTTTATTAGTTTTGGAACAAGCTTTCCTTGAATATGGTAACCAAAAGCGATACCCAAAATTTTTTTAGCTACTAAAACAACGTTAACGAGACAATCTGTAGCTATTCTACTACATTTCTCTTATCAACATTCATAAATCAGCAAATAGATACTACAACTGCAAATGTCATGAAATCTTAATGCGGCTTTTGGTCAGTTTTATCGCAAAGACCTGATTATTTTAGTTTTGTAGATAGTAAAAGTTTTTTTGCCTATTGGTTATTACTTTTTATTGAGTTATAATCCGAATCTTAGTCCGGTTTTAGCATAAAGATAATCACAAAACACTGTACAATTTTATGTTGCAGATTAGGCCTAAATCATCAAAACAAGCCTGAAGTACATAATAACCAAATCAAAACATTTGCAAGTAACAAATTGATACTAAACCAGCTCTAAATTAATTACCATTTACGACGACGAAGCAACCAAATAACCACCAGCTTCATCCAAACACAAATCATCAGTCCTCCTAACCACACCATGCACCACCACAAAAACCAAACCAATCAAAACCGACACCAAAACATTCTCCTTAACACCAGTAAACAACAACAAAATTATCGTAACACCAAAAAGCACGACCAAGACCACCCAATCATTAATCTCACGGTTCGCAATAACCAAAGGCTCGTCACGTAAGAAATACAAAAACAACCATGCAGCCATTAGTATAACAAAAACTATTAATGAGACTGGGTGCCATAACAAACTTAGAAACAATATTAATAGGACAATGATAGCGTAGTTCATGCGAAAGTATGCAATGTTGGTTTTGAGACGTGGGTAGGATTCGGATATGGTGTGTGGGAGATTAAATGAATGTAAGTTGAACATTTCTTCGCCCATACGACGATAGCTAGGCTTGTTTTGAGTTGCTTTTGCACAGAAAGGTAACTCGAGATTTGTAGTAGTGGGTATGGGGTGGAGGAAGTTTGGGATTTGTACCGTATGAATGAGACATTGTTTCCTCCGGTGAGTTTGAGTTGTTAGGAGGTGAAAATGGGACGGGGATATAGAGGAGTTAAAAAAGTTGTCATGTTATTTGTCACTTATATATGTTGCTATAACTAAGCTACGACGGCTTTGTTCCTTCTTCAGATTTTTTGAGAAAAAAAAATGTTTGCTTTTAACACGTTCAAAACTTTTTAAAACCATAGTTTCCGACAAACATTACCTGACTAATCTACGGGGTTCGAACCCACCGCCATACGAACTGAAACCAGGTAAAACCCTCCCTTTTCAGAATGTTGACGTGGCCACTTAAAGGTTATTTGCACCTAGCAGTTGAACTTGAGACTTCACACATTTTAAAGTGTTAACCGCAAACCTTTTTGCCACTAGATCACTTAGTGCTTACACATTCAAACCTTGCTACATACATATTTGTGTTGGCAAGGAAAAGAGTGGACAATAGTCCTTCAGATAACTACGGTACTTGGTTAGACCGCGTAATTTTGAGTGAAAACTTCGTCTTCCTCGGCTACACTGAAGAGATAAAACCTAATCTGTTTACTCGTTTAAAATATTATTTTAACGACGATAACAGTGTAACACTTTACATATATAAGAAAAATAAAGAGTTACACGCGGGTTGCTAAACCAATTTAATGTACGTACTTAATTAAGTGACTTTGTTATTAAAATTTCAAGCGAAAGATAAAAGCTTGATGCCATTGGGATGAGATGTTCAACATCTCTCGTATCATGTCACGTAATATTTCTTTTATAAGAATCATGTTAATTGCTATCATATTTTATTATTTTATCATGTGTTATTTTATGCATTCACAATATAAAATTAAGAATTACCTAAGCATGGAGTTATGTTTTTTTAACCAAACTAGAAGCTCTCGAATTATCTTAAAAACATCACTTTAATAAATACAGTGAGGAAATAAACGTAAGCACTGGTTTAAGTGTTACTAGTTCAAGCATATTTAACCTTCTTTTACACGTCACTAAGACACTAGTCAATGTTGAAAATTTCACATAGACAAACAAAAATTCTGGATAATAGAATTTCAATACTGAATGTCGTTTTGAATTGTTAAATAATAAAAATAAAATTAATGGCTTTAACTTTTCTATGATAGAGCAATAACGAGAAAAAACGAGACGGGGGCCTTTTACGAAGAGAAAAAAAAGAATCCAAGAAAAACGTGAAGAGCACTCTTTAAACGTGAGTTCAATGACTTCAGTGACAGGACTATAAAGCATTAAAACCCACAGAACAACACTGCTACAAACTTGATACACGTTACAATGAGAACTTTAAAGCTTAAACTGAAAATACACTATTAACTACTATTATACTATATAATTAAAGATTAAGATTGTTATCCCGAGGTGTTTTTACGATCATTTAATGCCACCCCGACCGACCCGCTTCTTTCATATACCGCTCCGTTTCTACTCTGCACTCTTTCTCTTTCATTCTCTCAAATATCTCACAGTCACTCCCTTCATTACATACAGATGTACATCATGCATACTGCCAGGTATATGTGATTCATGACTCATCTCCCTTGAGCCATTATCTCTCTTTTCTCTCATTCTCCTGAAACACACACACTCAGATCCTCATCTCTCTTTACAAGATACTGGAATCTCACCATCTTAACTCTCTTTTGTTATTGCTCTCTCTCAAAATCACTGGCTCATCAAAGATCATTGAGATCCAACCACCGGATTAAAGATGGGGAAGAAGAAAGATTCATACAAAACATGGTGTCACACAAATACATACTCTCGAGCCATCTTCTTCCTTCTCCTAAAGTTTTTTTTCCTCAACCTCCTTGCAAATTCAATCCTATGCATATCAAGAAACACGCAGCATACCCATCTCCAACTCATTTTTGGGTTACCGACATCATCCAAAAAGCGGCGACCTCCTCCGACCACAAGGTCCCGTTTTCTCAACTCATGCTGTCTTTCTTTTAAGTTTTTCATGAGATAGTGGTTTGGTTTGAACAAAAAAAACCAGTTGGTCATGATAGATTTATGCCGAACTGAAAGCTTTTTGTAAATGATCTGTTTTTTGGTTTCTTCTTTTAATTAGGATTGTACCCGACAACAAGAAGTCACCCCTGAAGTCAAGCCGCCGCGGCCTGCCATGCTGCTAGGCTTAAAGGGTCCTTCCGGATGGAAGAAAATGGTTATTAGTAATATAATTATTGTTTCTTTTAGGGTCTTTTTTTCTAATATAAAAAAAATCATGTACCACACACATATCTAATTATCACCTTATTTTATATCTCCGGTAGGAGACAGTGATTGAGGAATGTTTCAGTTATAGCTATGCTTTCATGGTTAATGGGACTTAAGTTAGTCAAACGATTGTTGTGGATCTTTGGCATTGTCACAGAGGTTGTTACGGTCTGCATCTGCATATGCATACCTTATAATCTAAGGCTAAGAACTTTATCATATAAAAAAGTCACGAACAAATAGGACATTCATGAAAGTCAGGAACACATACTAAAGTTGGCTTAATGTGTGTTTTGTTGGATTTCATGTTATTGTGTCATAAGTTATAATTTGTAATTAGTTTGTTGATTTGAGTTTAAACATTATTACTTTAGTGTGCCTTTTTTGTTTGAGTTATTGATGGACTAAAGAATGTGTCGATTAACCATGAAAATTTTGTATCTACCTCATTTGTTTTGCTTTCTAGAAAACCAAGGACATTTTTAGAAACAAAAGTATTGATTCTTGATTTTGTACGACTGTGATCAGGTTAAACGTTTATCAAGTACTCATTCAGTTTGGAGCTCCTATCGTTGGCCACGTAAAAGACGATGCTTCAAGTATTTCCCAAGATAGTAAGTATCCTGATTGTATCGTTATTCTGATGAGTAGAAGTTGTAAGTGATTTATGTGAAATATGTTAAAATTCTTTAGCTATCTAGTTCATCTTAGATATTGTTTATAACCATACTAACGAGGCTGATGATAGAGATTAAAGTGAAATTGTTAAGAATAGGTTGTTACTTTGATTGTGGTGAAGAGGTATGTAGAACATGTATTAGTATTTGAACAGCGATGCTTCAACATTTGCCAGGCGATTTAATATGTAAGTTGTTAAAATGGTTGTGCATTCTTATCACGAGCAGTTGAAAATCTGTGTTTTCATGAGACCATGATTGGGTCTATTTAAGTTATAAATATGAGGTACCCAATTAGTAGAAGCTTACTTCAAGTTCTATACTAATATTGAACCAGTAGGGCAATTCCATTGATAAGCTGTTCAAACAACTAAATTAGTAGTTTTATAAATATGAGTTCATTGTTATATTTTATTAGGTTACGCTCTTCCCAAATTAACATGTGACTGTTTTAAAATTATTTGGAATTACTTTTAAATGGAACGCATTCTGATATTTCAACTATATTATGGCTTTGATTCTTTGCTTGGACTGAAATTTGTTTGTTTAGATGGGGCTTTAAATATGATATTCGATGTTTCATTTTACCTCCATTCAACTTTTTACATTCTTGCAGACAATATTCGGCGTGGTAAAACTTGTTGAGAGATATTGTGCACATCTTTTACTTTTAAGATAGGGTATATGTTATCAAACCCTCATATGCTTTCGCCATCAAATAATAAGCCGCAACATAAATTTGTCGGGTACTTGGGCAGCGGTGCTGAAACGAGGTCTAAAATCGGTGCGTTTGGGTAATGGGGATTGAAACGTGTTGGTTTAGGGGCTGAACTGGGTTGGTTTAGAGCTGAAGTGGGTGAGTTTGGGGGCTCAAATAAGTGTGGATTTGGAGGCTGAAACGGGTGAGTTTGAGGGGTGAATTTGGGTGCTGAAATGGTGACTGAAGCGGGTGCGTTTGGTTGCTGAAATGGGACTGAAAGGGGTGCGTTGGGAGGCTGAAATGGTGGAGTTTGGATGCTGGAACATGGCTGAGATTTGCGCGTTTGGGGTGCTGAAATAGGGGCTAAAACGGGTGAGTTTAGGGGATGAGATGGGTGGGTTCGGGTTCTGAAATAGTTGCGTGTAGGAAAAAGAAGTAGCTTCTAACAGGTATGTTAAAGTTATGTTTAAAAAAAACCTTGCATTAGTAATCTGATGTGTTTATAGAAATGATTTACGGAGTTGTATTCGTTTAGAAGTAGATTGTCTCACATTCAACGGTTTGAACGACTTAACCCATCACCCTTTCAGGTTAATTTTTATACTTTCACCCATTTTAATATAAGCACAAACAAAATTAACCCATTCATATGTGGATGGGTTGCAACGGCCAACTACGTTTATTTTCATATTTATGGTACTAAATTTTTTAGTCTAATAACTACTGGATCAGTCTGCAACATGTCTAACCCCATGATCCAAGAACACTTCTCTTTTAGTTATCGGTGTCTTAAAACTAATAAACTTATATAAACCCACAAGTCTCAAAATAAGCCAGAAAATTAGGGCTTATGAAATATAAGCCGAAATAAAATAAGCTCATAAGCCCACATATAAGCCGAAACAAACACCCGCGTAGCTTTGCTAAAAAATAAGTACACTCTATTATAGAACACAATCTGCGTATATACAACAATCATTAGAATACCAGTTTTCTAACACGTCAAAACTTACTTTATTTGATCATTTCTTATACCAATTGTGTCCATCTTCTTATTCCCATGGAAGTACACATTTTGGCTTAACAGTTGTTCAAACACCCATTCTTTATATGCTTAGAAAAGGCTTTTTTTACTCTTCTATTCATTTGCCATGTTGAGTTTTAGGCCAAATTTAAGTTATGACTTTGCAACAGAATATTCCAAATACAAAAACATAAAGCTCATTGCTTTAAAAAAGCTCATGATTTGTGTATAAATGTTTATAAGGCTATGTTTACATACATATTGTACAAGTACTGCATGACACATAGACATGATATTTTCAAAATATTGAATAATTTCTCACACAATTCCTCTTATTTGATGTGTGCCTAAAATATTCTTTGTTTTTGCTACAAGCCTACAAGTGTACTAACGTAGCAATCTATTCTTAAAGGTTAGAAACAAGTACATGTTAACTATATATATCTATAACATATATATGGGGCTAACTATGTGTGTATAAATATGAATTAGTGACTGGACGCCACCTCAATGATGACATGGCACCTACATAGCATAGATTTTCGGAAATAACTAAAAAATATAGGCCTTTGGAAGGCTCGAACATGGGATGTTTGATTAGTATTGTATGTGCTCAACCAACTTAGCCAATCTCCTATTTATGTGATACCATCCAAAACAATATTGATATTCATCTACAAACTACAAACGCACAATGTCTAAGTTTCTTTAATCCTAAAGAATTACAAACGAACCCAAACCCCTGATATACTCTAAATCCTAATCTTTATCCAGCTAATATTCTATATTCATAGCCATCTACCAACCAAAATCAAAATCAACGCCATATTAACAATCTTATCTGCATAATTTAGTCCTCATGGACGTTCATGCAACTCTTAAGATCAAAAAATAGCGTTGGAGTCACTTTCCACTCATGAAATTTTACAGTTCAGATAGTAATGCACGCTTTTATATCGTCTACAAAATCAAAATCATAGAATCACCGACACCTTTAGTAGGCACTAGCACGGTTAGACTACAAACATGAAACACTCATATAAAAATACAGTTTATACATATTTCAGCAAACAACATGAGCCTACATTTTGATACACATTGTCATTATCTCTGATATTTACTAACTATGGTAAACACTCTTTACAGGAACTCCTCCACCCGACGTCATAGAAGCCGTCGCAGAAACAATCGTGACAACTATACCACTTCGTTCTTCTGAAGAAAAAAAAAAGATGCTTCAGCCGTTGCAACAACAGCAGAACAAAGACCACATTCTGCAAAAAGAACGCTTGACAAGGACTTATCACTAGAGGCGAAAAAAAAAGAAAGGAGATTAAATATCGCCTACTGTAGTTTTACACGCAAATTCGGTTAGTACGCGTTCATATAACAAAACTTGGCAGGTTGGCTTATCGCATCATGGCATCAGACAATATGTAATCTCAAGTGCCTACTTCCCAATTTGAAACAATCTGTAATATCTAGCTGTTTATCCTACGGTTCTTACACCCTCATAAAACAATGCTTTTGTAACTGCACGTATTTTATTCTCATTGTTATAGCAGCTTGATACTGTTCTAGACCCAACAGTTTTAGCCCCGCGCTCCGCAGCGAAGCGCGGGCTAAAAACCTTATTGGTAAAGTGAATGAAGAACTAAAAGTAAAAAATAAAATTTATGTTGAAAGTAAGTGAATTTTTAAAAGGAATGAAAGAAGAATTTTTTTGAATATTAATGCTGTAATTGTTGGTAAAATGAATGAAGAAATAATGGTAAATATAACAACCCACAATCTTCATTCATGTAATTATCCATCTATTAAATTAGAGGCATTTTTCATCAATGTAATATCTATTTATTAAATTAAGTACAACCATTTTCACGGGAATATTTTTGCTTTATTCCACCTATTATGCAACGTAACTTGCATAATCAAAGTAAAGGAGCTCACGCAACCCACATATGTCAATTTCATCAACGTTTATATCAAGTAAACGTTATAATATATCAAGCAATATGTCTAAACTCCATTTTATCATACGTTATCTATTTAACGTACTTTTCAAAACGTTATTATAAAACGAATATTAAACGTTAACGTTTATATCAAAACCCTAACTTCATGTAATGTTTACATACAAAATGAATGTACAAGCCAATAAAGCATAAATTCAAACTAGCTCATTTTCCCTCCATTTTCCTTTTAGATTTCGTACAACCTTTTCAACACGAGTTACAAACACTTATAGCACAACATTTAAACTAGATTTCCCTCCCTTTTCATTACATATACACGTCCTAAATCCAAAACCCTAATTCAAAAACTTTAAATACCTTAACTAGTTTCAAACTAAGTTTTAACCTAGCAACCACCCTCCACCATGATCCACCACTATACTAGCCTACTTGTCACCGCCAAGCAACCACCCTACCAGCTTGTCACTACCAAGCAACCACCCTAGCACCATTTTCATACCCTTGCTCACCAAGAAAACACCCTACTTGTCACCCCTTAATAACCGAACCCTCTCCACCTCCTAATACCTCATCCTAGCCTTCTTTAGTCACCATGGCTAACCCCCTTAGTCACCATAGCTAACCCTTGGCCACCACTCCAAGTAAACTTGGTCCTTACTTCTCCTGAACATGGTCCCTAAGTATTTCTACACTATATATATACGCATACATACATACTTTTTCAATTCATCTCTAAAACTCAACATATACTCAAATTATGATCTAAACAAGTCTAAGGAAGGTTAAGAAGGAAGTACAAGTTGTTTTAAAACCAAGGTTTAAAAAGAACAAGGATCCTTGATTCATCTTTAAAGTTTTTGAGTTGTTTTTGCTCCATACAACCCATTTCATCCATTTTGTATACTTGTAAGTCTCTATGCTTGTTCCATAAGCTCTTGTATCATTATTAGATCATGTATAAGCTCCTTGTATAAGTTCTTGAATCACAAAGACACACGTTTGGTTTTCCTAAACCAAACGCATGCTTAAAACCCTAATAAGCCATTTTCGTGTATCTAATAAGCTAAAAGCCATAAGCTGGTCTTATAAGCTATTTCAATAAGCTCATTTGTCATTTCTATAAGCTTGAAAACTAATCTGAAAACTTTAACCCATCGGGTTTATCTTTTTAAACCAAACGAACCAGTTTTGGATTTTCAAGCAAATAAGCTCTTTTGATAAGCTATAAGCTCGTAAAAGTTACTTATTTTAGCTTATAATAATAAGCTATAACCTGCAAAATTGATTTCAAGATCAAAAATACAAAAATTATGGAATTTGGACTAAAAACGCAAAACATTTCATGCAAAGGGGTATATATTGTAACTTTTGAAATTATTAAACTTTTGGGCCAAAAATGTAATTATTCTAAAGTTAAACTTCAGGGGTTTGTTTTGTCATACTTGAAAGTTAAAGGTTTAATGTTTTAAAAATATAATTAAAGGGTTAATTTTGTAAATATATATATACCAAGGGTATATATTGTCATATTTGTATTCTCAAGGGTATATATTGTCATATTTGTATTCTCAAGGGTATAAAATGTAATATTTTTATAAAAAATATATTTAAATATTATAAGACTCGATTTTATTAAAGCCGACACATTTGTCGTTATCATTCATCGATCGAAACGTTATAAATCAATTATGTTATATATATAACATAATTTATCATCCACTAGCTTTTAAAGAAACCTAAAATAATAAAAATTCTATCATTTAATCTATAACATATCACGTTACTAGGGAATTTCATGTGAGGGGTTTCATTTGGGTAGACGTTTTGACGAGTTGCTGGATTTACGATTTAAAGTGTCCTAGCTCCTCAAACGTTTACTACATGACCTCTGGATTATGATAGCCCGAACAGTGATACGATATTTTCACAAGTTATCAAACCAAAAACCATTAAACTTTATGAAATAAAGTTTGTAATATCAACAATCGAACTAAGACTTGACATATTACCCCAGGTTGCGTGACGAGGCCGTTTACTCCTATTTGAATTAAATTTCAAATCAATCAACTACCTTGATAAGGTGAGTTCATAGTCCCACCTTTACATGTTTTCTAAATCTCGTGGGGAGATACATGCTATAACCATGAATACAAGTATTTTCCAACTGTATGCTATCCTGATATATTATTGCCTAAGTTTGCCTTCACTGCCAATATTTCTTAATTATGAACCATTGGTCACTTGCGAGTGAACGTGAATATTGTGGATAGATCTATTGGGGGTGATGACTCCTGTTGGTCTACCCATACATGGGGTAACCAAACGCACTATATTTGAGAACAAAGGTTAACTTTGGCAAGTTACCTTTCCTTAAGGACAGTTGTTCCTTCAAGTCGTTAAATTGACTTAGGATGTTAATGTCTAATTGCATGAGCTTAGGGCAATAATACTGTTTTCCATGATAATTGTATTCGTTGCAATTATTACTATCACATTGACTTTTATTCGATTATTACATTTCAAACCTGTGAATTTCACTCAACCATTGTGTTGACCCTTTTAGCATGTTTATCTTAGGTAATTGAGCAGTCTATGGCACGGAGTGGCATTTGACTTGAGGACGTCCAAACTTGTTATCATTTAAACTCTATGTTTTCAATGTATTTTGGGACCTCTTTTTCAAAACTCTGATATATTATTGAATGATAACTAAATTTTCCAAAATGTCTCTTTTGAGTCGTTTTATTTGATTATGACTGTTGATTCATGAAGTAATACCCCAAATTAGCTTCCGCTGCTATATGTCAAATATCGGGGTGTTACAAAAAATCTCTTGCTTTAAAGGCTATGAAAGAATCTAGTGATGAGGAGTGTTTGACTTCCGATAGTGAAGATGAAGAATATGCCATGGCGGTTAGAGACTTCAAGAAGTTCTTTAAGAGAAGAGGTAGTGTAACACCCTCAAATATACAACGCAGCAGCTAACACCCCTTTTTGGGGCTGTAAACACAGCAGCTAACACCCCTTATATAGGTGTGTTTCGCGGTCGAGTAACAAGGAAGGTAAAACAATATGAGACCAACGAGGACTAAAGAAATAAAATCACCACAAGTCTGACACCTTGGTGCGGCTGTGGTGGTGGCGGTCCAAACCGAACACTACTTAGTAGTGCATTCGGATGTAAAGCAAACACCCCTTATATGGGTGTGCATCACAGTCGAGTATCAAAAGAAAGTAGTACGAGTTTTAAAGAAAACAAAATAATAACCATAAGCCCCACACCACGAGGGTGCGGCTGTGGTGGCGACTAACAAACCAAACACCACCTAGCGGTGTTCTCGGTGGCGAAACAAACACCCCTTGCGACGTGTAAACCAACAAAAACAAAAGAAAAATGAAACAAATTAAAGCAACTACAACCACACTTATTTAGTTTCTATAAAATACAAGTAACCATCCATTCGGAAATATGAAGGGTGAATTAGTGGTGGTGGTGAGATAGCTTAGGTGGCGGCTGAGGATAGTGGATCGAAATAGAGGCGGCTGTGACGAGGGTGGGATGGTGACGAGGTGGATCTATGGTGGCGTGGTGTAGCGATAATGATGGTGAAGGTGAGAGATGGTGTGGCGTGGTGGCTGCTGATGGCGGCAACAGAAGATGGTGGTGCAGGCGGCGGTGTGGTGGCGAAGTGATGGTGGGTTTAACGTGGAGTGGCAGCGAGGTAATAGTGATGGTGGCGGAGTGGTGGTAATGACGGTGGTGACTGGCCGGAGGTCGGCCGGAATCTGGCCGGATTCCGATGACGGCGCCGGATTTTGAGAGAGGAGAGGCTAGGGTTGTGTGTTTAAAATTTGTTATAAATGAAAAAAAATTTGTTAGAATTTTATATATATATAAAAGTTTTAAATGTAAATGAAAAGTGTATAATAGTCTAGGGTAGGTTTTAGAAATATTTTCCCAGGGACTGAAATTGTAATATTTTGGGATATTTTTGTAAAATATTGGTTCGGGTCTCGTTTGAGCTAGTTAACGGATGATTTAAAAGACGGGACTTGCGCCATTGTTTTTCAAATACTTTTTCCATCAAAAATGAGTATTCACTCGACCATATTTCGAAAATATTTTGTAATGTTCATTTTAAAATATTCGTTTTGTTTATTCTAGACTCCGATATCACGGTTAAACTTTATTCATAAAATAAATCGTTAACTCGAATATTCACGTTAATAATAAACATTTTTAAACAAAATGATAATTAATTTATTAAATATTTTTATTAAATAAATTACGATAAATAAATAAGATTTAATTTGTTTCGTGTCGGTACGCGTTGATCTCGTTTTTGAGTCAGACAATTTGCAAAGTCAAAAATTTATGATTAAAATTATGTAATATAAATAATTATGATTTATTCTCAAAATAAGTTCCGAAAAATTATCAGTTATGCGATAATTGTTTTCACTTGAATATAAAAGTCAAAAGTCGAGTCAACCCGAAAAGTCAAAGGGAAAAATAGTCATTTAGGGTTCTGAAAATTGACGGTTGTCACAGGTAGATTCGTGAGACAACCTCAGAACGACAAAAAGACATTCCAAAGAAGCCATGATGACAAGAACGGTAAAGGTGATAGAAAATGCTTTAGATGCGGCGATCCAAATCATCTTATTGGAGAATGTCCAAAACTACCGAAAGACAAGAACCAAAGAGCTTTTATCGGAGGTTCTTGGAGTGATAGTGGTGAAGAAGATGATGAGAAGGTCAAAGATGAAACGTGTCTTGTAGCTTAAGCATCAAGTGAGGTATGTTCCGAATCCTCTTACTTTAGTGATGAAAACTCATCAATAGATGATTTAGTTTTAGATAATGAATATGATAAACTATGCAAAATGAGTTTAAAGACAATCACTAAAAACAAAAGATTAAAAGCCACTAGAAATAGTTTAAAAAAAGAACTTTGTACTCTAAAAGAAAAAGTGTCTACACTCGAGAAAAACAAGGAAATTGATCTTGAATGTGTAAAATGTCATATGCTTTGAGAATGAAAAACTCAAAGAGGAAGCCATTAGATTAACCAAATTGAAAAAGAGTACACATTGTCTAAATGAAATGTTAAGCAATCAAAAACCCTCCGGTGAAAAATTAGGTTTAAGGTTTAGTTCATTTGAAGCATCATCTAGTGGAACTAAAGAAATTTTTTTTGTGAAAGTTCAAAAATAGGCGTTCTCTGATGGAGATCCCATAAATATGGGCGGCCCCCATATTGTACAGGCGGCCCCTAAAATAATTATGGGACCGCCAGCAGCTATGCATGGATCTGAGAAAAGTGTGTCTTTTTAAAAATCTATTTTGGGTCCTAGACCAAAACACATAATAGTAAACAATGTCAAAGTTCCCGTTGCTAGTGATAATGATGTTAAACAATTTTATAAGCCATTGTCAAAACCCAGAGTTGGATTTTCAAAACCTAATTTTAGATTAAAAACTCCACCACCTAGAAGAGTCAATAATAATTATCCTCGTCCTAAGACACCACAACCAAAAAGGAACATTGGTCGACAAAATCAACCTCGTGGCTTTCTCGTAACTTGGAACAACTTCCAACGTCAAAGTTACATGCCATGGGAAATCTGTCTTCCATTTCCACATCCCAACTAATTACATCAAATGCAAGGGATGTTTAGCACTAACAACTTTGGACCCATGAGATATTCGGGACCAAATGTTTGAGTCATTGTCTTATATAAATAGATATGCCTTGAAGTCGACTTAGAACTCGATGAGTAGATAAAGGACAGCAGATGCCCTAAACACATGACGGGTAACCGAAATCTCTTCTCAAGCTACAAGGCCTACTACAGAGGTAACGTAATTTTTGGTGGCAATCTTCGCGGTAACATCATTGGCAAAGGTACAATTTCGAATGACTCTCTTAAAATAGATAATGTAGAACTTGTAAATAACTTAAGATTTAACTTGTGAAGTATAGGAGAAATATGTGATAATAAGTGTAGAGTAACTTTCTCTGAACATGATAGTGAAATCACTAAGGATGGTAAGGTCATAGGTAGAGGTATTAGGAAGAAAGGCTTATATCTGATAAAATTAGGAAATAAGCCTAAAGACCAAATTTGTCTAGCAACGATTGATGAAAAATCCACGTTGTGGCATAGGAGATTAGGTCATGCAAATATGCGTCTCATTCAATCATTAGCATCCAAGGAATTAGTTAGAAACTTAACTAAGTTTGATCAACTCTTTTGTGATGCTTGCAAAATTAGAAAACAAGCTCACGCTAGTCAAATGCACAAAGAAGCAGAGGAGCAGGTAAGCGCGAAGGGTTTAAAAAACCTTTCTCCTTTTGGGTCGAAGTTCATCAGATCAACCCTCCTTATACCTCTCTTATAGTTTGTTAATCTAAAGATGAGCCGATTTAACAATTGACAACATGGTTTCTTTTGTTGCTTTTTCAATTTTTTTGGTACTTTCAATACTTTAGGAAAAGTATTGTTGGTGTTTTAATAAATCCACAAAAATAAATCGAGAAAAATAAAATAGTTTTGTATTTTTTTATGTTTTATATAAAAGAAAATGAAAAATAATAAAGAAATATACAATATATATTCACAAAAAACGATAACTTTATTGGGAAGGGTCTTCAATGCACTAATCTTCAAACTTCAACTCGATAATCGTAACACACTTCTCCGACAGCGGCGCCAAAAATTTGATTCGTCTTCAATTACATATATATATAATATATAGTAATAGCAAATTGGTAAATCGCACTTGTGAAAGAGTGATAAACTACCGCTAATAAAATATATTTCCGAAAAGTATTAATGAGAAAATTACCCTTAGGAATGGATAAAGTTCAAATCGTTCCCGAGTCGTTTTCCCAACAAAGCGTGCTTGAATAATCGAAATTTTAGGTTTTGGATTCTAAATTCTTTACGAAAGGGAAAAGCACATTAAGGATGCTATCTAGAAATTAAGGGCCAATTTATTAATCTTAAGACATAAAAAACAATTAAAAGCTAATTAATAAATAAATTTCTCTAACTAATTAACTAAAAATGATAAATTACAACTCTAAAAACTCAAAATGCAAATTTATAAACTAAAATATATTAAACTATTTTTTTAAACCACAAAAATCATTTTTTGAATTTTTAAACTATTTAAAACTATTTTTTTAACTAAATAATACTAAAAATTACATTAAAAATACTAAACTTAATCCTAAAAATTTGAGAAAAATTATAAAAATACTAGACACTATTCCTGAGGTTTACAAAGAAAAATGAAACAAAAAGCTAATACCAATAAGCTAGGAAAATTCAATTAAGCTGATAAGATAAAAACTAAAATGCATATAAGATATTAATGAAATAAACTAAGAATGAAAAAGACCCAAGGGCATGATGGTTAAGGCGTGTGTGTTGTGTGGGGGAGGTCACAGGTTTGAGTCCTGTGACTGTCCCTTTTTGCAAAAAACATTTTTTTATTTTCTTTTTGAAAAAGCTAAAGTATAAGAAAAAATAAGCACTTTTAATAAATGGACTTAATACTGAAACTTATTATTAAGCTAGGAAAAAGCAAAAGTAAAAGTGACAGTTTAGCTTTAAACTTAGTTAAGACTTAATGATTTTTAGCTAAGACTAATCGACTCAATAAGCGCTTAGAAAACAAATAAGCAGAAAAAGACTTAGACCTAGACTTAATAAGCACTAATAACTAAAAATAAGCAAACAAAATAGTTGAAAAAGCTTACTAAATGCATTTAAGACAGTTTACAAAACAGAGCGTGTTTAAAAGGACTTTTTGACTAACTTTTTAAGCTAATTGAGACTAATAAGCCCTAGAAAAAGCTAAAAGTGAAAAATCAGATAAAGTACATAGACTCAAAGTACACAAATAAGTAAACTTAAGAAAAACTAATTTTAGGAAATAAGCTAGAAAAAAGACAAATTCAAATGGAGTTTCCACTACTTGTTTTTTGGCTTTTGAAGAAGAATGGACTTATTTGCACTTTAAAATTAAGGCTCAAAAATATTATTGACAACTTAAAAACTAGAAACAGCTAATATTCAGTCTCCAATAAGTCAATTTCAACCAATTTTCATCAAAATTAAACTAGACTTTAACCACATTTTGATATGCAAATCTAGGTTCTTAAGAACAAGTAAATAAACTACACTAATTGATAGTTTTTGATCTAAATGCGTAAGAGCTTTACTTAAAACTAAAAACTTAATTCAAATGCATACTAGAAAAACAAGGGTATCTTCCGATACATTAAAGGCACTACACACTTAGGATTCTGGTATCCTAAGGGGACCGGCATAGAAACAGTAGTATATGCTGACTCTGATCATGCGAGAGATTATGTGGACTGAAAGAGCACTAGCGGTATTTGTACGTTTGTGGGATGTTGTTTGACATCTTAGTTCTCGAAGAAACAGACCTCTCTTACTATATCCACTACCAAAGCCGAATACGTAGGCGCCAGAAAGGCATGTCAACAAGCACTATGGATGAAACAAGCTCTTATCGACTACGACGATCGACTCGACGATGTCCCGATCATGTGCGACAATAAAGGCGAAATTGACCTTAGCAGAAACCAGGTGCAACATTCTCGAACCTAACATATTGAAATTCCTCATCACTTTCTTCGTGATAATGTCCAGAAAGGACATATCTCAATAGAAAAAGTGTCGTATGTCGACAACATCACCGACATTCTTACGAAACCTCTTAAACGTGAATCGTTTAACTATCTACGTCTTGGTTTAGGAATGATGGAACACATTCCATAAATCGTATTAGTCCGCTTCTCTTTCTTTTGTCTTAATTCTAGTCCGCGTTCCATTCCGCATCGTGACAATTTAACTACTTCATCCGAAGCTAGTTAGATATTTTTAATTCGCGAAATACAAATTAATTAGTCACTCTTCCTAGTAAATTCGTGTTAAAATTTAAAAGTCCAAATATTTTATAATACGGGCGGCACCAATATCTTAGGCGGCCCCTAACCATTTTCAGGATCCCCCTAATCCATATGGGACCGCCACCAGCAGACACCAAAAATCTATACTTAGTCAAAAAAATTCAAAACTAAAAAACAAGCACCCAATTCCTCCTTTCGGTGCGACAAACATGAACCAAAACAATCCAAAACTCAAAATTAACCACCAAAACACTAAATTAAGATCAAATCATCACTAAAAATTATACTTAACATCACAAAGATCATCAATTGTAAGTCATTTCATCTATTTTGTTTCAATTTGATTCTGGGTTCATGATGAACACAAAAATAGAAATTGGGGATTTTCCATTTTTCTTTCAATTTTGTACAATTAGGACTATTAGGATATAATGTATAACTTATATGCTTCCCTTAGACATAGGATTTACATACGCTAGTAAGTTTGTCGAAAAATTAATTTTGAACCAAAACCCTAATTTTATTTTCAAATCACTCACGTTAGGAACAAAATAAAATTGTAGTTATGAATTGTCAATATAATTTAAAAACATTTTAAAACACATGCATAATGATCTCATGAACAAAGGTCGAGATACATAATTCATATGTATTTTTCGACATGTTTGGATGAGCAAAATCAAATTAAGGAGCGTTTGGGTTAACTCTTAGGATATTATTTTTAGGTCGAGTTAATCATTACTCCATATTTGTCACAATTAGGCACACACTAGACACTTGCCTAAAGGATGTTAAAAATTATGAATGATACATACTAAAATAATCTTACTGATGATAAGTGAAAGAAAATGTCTCAAGATAAACACAAATGCTCATAAACTCACATTTCTTTAACTCCAAATAAATCATACCTTTCTAATCATTCCAAGTCTCCTCAAAAATCATTATATCTAAAAATACCTTGTCGACCTATTCATGAAGGAAGAATAGTTGACAAAACATTTGATTCTAAAGGTATCTTAGAAAAGAACGTAAACAAAACCGGATTTCAAACCTTCTTTCATTTAAAAGGAAACTTGTATCCAAAATTCCTATACGAATCCCATCAAACCTTTGAACTAACTCTTGTAAGTAATCTCTATATCATTTTGTTTGAAATAAATGGAAAACGAGATGGTGCTTCACTTTGGAATTTTGGAACACTACTCAATATTTCGTTTGAAGGAAATTGTTTTTATAACAATAAATGGTCTCTAAAATCCATTAATAAACACAATAATACTCCAACAAAAGATCCTCTCTATACCAAATTAACCCATCCAACCTCAATAACATACAACATAACTAAAAAACGTCTCAATGGTTTCAAGTTTGCACTAGAGGATCCATGCAATCTCTTCATAGAAGAAATTTATCCTTATCTCAAAACAACACATTTTCTCATTAGTGAAAACATCATATGTACCATTGATATTGACAAAAATCTATTGTCGGCCTTGTTTGTATAAATATAACAATATTTAATCTATATATTCTCTTCATTAATTGTTGATGACAAACATGTAACTTATAACACATAACGTAAAGTGCTTAAGTTACTCGTGATCATAAATCATCAATGCATTCATACGACAACATCTCTCAACGTCTCAAGTCTGCTTCAACAAAGTTTGCACCTGATGTAAATCACTTAAGGTATGAATAAATAAATGCTTAATTTAATTTATGATTAAAGGAATTTTATTTTTCTCAAACCTTACATTTTTATAGAATGTAACAAACATTTTTTAAAACTTATACAAAACATTTTTGTATTTAAAGGAAATGTTTTAATCAAAATAAATATTTTAAATTCAAAATTTCTACCTAAAAATGGCTAGAAATATTCTAGAAAACACCTGGATAAGACAAAAAAGGGAGCGTCCAGGCCTGGGCGGCCCCCTTAGTGATAAGGGGGCCGACACATGAATTAAGGGGTTCGGCGAGACAAAAACGCTCCCCTGCTTGCCTATAAATATTGGACTGTTCCCCACTGATTTTCTCACCTTTTGCACTCATTCTTTTCTGTCTATAATTAGTTTACACATCACCTACAATCCTTTGATCATTTAATCTTAAGCATTTGTTTCCAAGTGATTCAAGCTTAGATCTTTAAGTGCAAGAAAAGAACTCTCGCTATCGTCAAGATACGAAGTTATGTTGTTTAGTTTGTGCATTCATGACATGTCTTACATTCACAATGTATAGATCAAGTCCATGTATTCCAAACTTGTATAATAGTTAGATCATGGTGATCATAGTGAATTAGTGTTAGATCAGGGTGATCTTGTTAGTGTCTAGTGAAGTGAAGCGAAGTTGTGAAGTGAAGTGAAGTTGTGAAGTGAAGTGAAGTTGTAAAGTGAAGTGAAGTGAAGTGAAGCAAAGTTATGAGTAAAGTGAAGTCGTGAAATGAAGTGAAGTTGTGAAGAGAAATGAAGTTGTGAATAGTAGTGAAGTTGTGCTGTAGTATTTTAGTCCTCAAAATACAAAAGTTGTGGTAGATTGGTTCTAGATAGGATTAGAACTTGACATTTAGCTTAGTGTCGGAAAACATAATAAGCGACGTTGTGCGGTTTGTTATATGAGGCTATAAACATAACGGGTTTGGTTATACCCGAAGAAGAACTCGACATCTAGCTTAGTGTTGGAAAATAATGTAAGCAACGTTATGTGGTTTTCTCCGCCGAGAAGGGAGCTTGTTGACTAGTGAAGTAACTCTCGAGTTGGGTACTCGGGGAGTGGAGTAAGGCAAAGAGGAGCTTCGTGACCGAACCACTATAAATCATCGTGTCCAGTTTGCACTTTCTTTTATCTTTCGATTTACATCTTTATTTACCTTATCACCTTACATTTATATTAGCATTAGATATGTGTGTGTGTTAATTGTTGCTTATATTGTTTGGATGATGATTGTGTTATGGATAGAAGTTAGTATTGTGATTATGTTTATATTGTTATGACATGCTCTAATGAATATAGATGTATTATTCACACTTCTCATATTGCGTTTAACTTGATCGATAATTTGATACAAAACGTTTGAAGTTTTTAAATAGAAACATATTCACCCCCTCTACGATTTCCACAATTGGTATTAGAGCCACGTCGCTCTAATTTTCAAAACAAATGGTTTTAAAAATGGAGCACGATCCATGTATCAAATTACCCATGAAGGAGGATTAAATATGAAAAGTGTTTTGTTGCTTAACTTGTATTAGTTTTGTTGTTAATTACACTTAGTATGCTAGCTTGAAGTAAAAATAATGCTTAAAATAAGTGTTTTATGTTCGGTATCAAACTCAGTAAGTTCTACATCTTTCTGCTAAGTCATTAAATAATTTTGTACAAAAAATGAAAATCTGAGTGTCAGATGGGCGGCCCTCTTATCTCCCTGGGCGGCCCCCTTATCTCCTAGGCGACCCCCTTATCTCCTAGGCGGCCCCCTTATCAATCACGGGGCCTCCTGTCTAATTCGACAGATTTTCAAAAACTATGAAAATTCATATAAAATCAACCATAAGTCCGTAGAAGTCGTGTCACCCGTCATTTTAAAGATAATCGAGTCTACTTTCGTTTAAAAATACTTCCAAGTATTTATTCCAAATTTAAGTAAGTCAGAAATGCAAATGTTACATAGTGGTCAAAAATTTGTGTCTCGTTTTGACGTAAAACTTGTATTTTACCTTTCCCTTCGAGTCGGGCATTTCTAGTCGGTATATCTTTAAAAAATGGTGTAATTAACTTTTAAAAAATATTAAAATTGGTTAATTTTTGAAATAGGGAGGAAACTAATTCGTTTTTAAACAAAACTGAGCTAAGTATACATTATTGTATCTAATACATAAAACGACGACAAGTACTCTTATGTGTTATGCTATGCGATTATGTGCACTTCTTTGTGTCTTAAGTTTGTTAATAGAAATTATTAAATGATCGTTGCTATTTATAATTAAGCTAATTAAATATCTAAGCACATGTGCCTTGTACACTATTTGTGTGTTACTAGTTTTTTGAAGTATGCCTATTAGGAAGTACGGTAGATATTTTGCGTATGTTGCGAAATTGTTTGTGCATTGCATATAGGCATAGATGGATATATTTACAAATGTTACATAAACATCTTGTAAATCATTTTGAGTATAGTATAATCTATTTTTAACAACACGTTTAAATATTTTCAACAAGTTACTTTGTTTGACCTTGGGTTGGTTAAACAAAAGAAAAGATTGTATTAATACATTAGTAACTAAGAAAAAAATGCTTGTGCTTGCATGGTTCTTACATACACACATAATTATATTTTTTTAAAAACATATTGTATTTTACCAAAGATGTTGTATAAAAATGGTTAGAAAACTCATTTATATACTCATAAAATGTCAAAAATTATATATATTATACATAACAACAAATAGTTTTTGCACAAGTAAAATTTATGACAATCTTGAAATAAGAAATTAACTTATCATTATTTATCAACCTCACCTTACAACTAATCTTGAGATTAATGGAACACACTATTTAAATATTTATCTATTTTCTTTTAAATGAGTGTTCGTGAGGGTCAAGAAAGATTTCGAAGATATCATCATTTCTTTATTTTAATTCATGATTGATATCTTTATTAATCTATTGACAAGTTTTCGTATGTATGGATTTGAAACTCGGATTCTTATTTGTTTAGTTTCAAGATTATATCAAAATATAACAAAAGATATATCGTGGATTTTACATAACTCAAATACACTTTGATTTGATATGTAAATAATTACATCCTTTTCTAGATGAAAAGAATATGCATCGGATCATAACTCACACTTGTGTTGATGATGCCATATTAAGTCTACTTGTCCAATGGTTGTGTTCCAAATATTATACTAATATGTTTAATACATGCATAAAATACACAATGAAATATTCAAGCAATTTACATTGCAATGAAATTGGTAAATGTGTCATTTTGATTAATACCAAACACGAGAAATAACAACGTATGTAAACTTTCTCAATACAACATAAAAGCACAACTCAAACTACAAATCACTTTACTAAATTCTCAAATAAGGAATATATTCGTGTTTATTCACTTAGGATAACATGATGTTTGAGAAGAAAACATTATTGTTTAATGATTATTTTATGGACTTATCGTATTCAACGATTAATAAAGGATAATATATATCCTATTCATTTTATTTTCTTTGTAGCATAAATGGTTGTGTTACAAGAAAATACACTACATATAATTTGAAAAATATAAGTTATTAGAATTGAAAAATAACCTATCACAATATGTGTCAATGCATAAACAAGTAAAAATACATCTATTCAAATACTTATTTAATTATGGTATACAACATTGATAAGAATAATTATTTTAGAAAAAGCATATTTGTTTAAAAATAAAATATGTCTCTTTTCAATCATTTATCATTAAAGAATCACAAGCTCAATTAAGATAAATAATATTGATGAGATTCATTTCATAAGACATGCAATGGAGCATTCTTAATACACTCTCAATATATCATATTTTTCATTGTCACAGATAAGCACATCTCTTGACTTTTGAAAAACCAAACACGTTAAATATCAAATGTGACAACTACACATGTAAGATAACTAAATATAAGACATCCATTAAATCAAGCAATATGTAATCAAAACCAAACAACCTATAGATCTTGAACAAAAGATTAAAACATCTTGCTTACGCTTATCTAAAAATTCCACACATCTTGATTAGGATTATGCAAACTGGAATTAAAGCATGTTAGTTGAGTCATGTTAGGCCCTCTATAAAAAGATAATACAAATTTTATCTTTTCTACACTTCATTAGCAAATATAAGAATTCTATTTTGTCTAACATGAGAATGACCACTGGAGAATCTATTGCACTAGAAATTCCATTTAACCTAACGATTGAATTGCTTCCAAGAGTGAAGTTGGGTTCGGTGTATAACCCGTAAAAATGGTCGTGTTTAGCCTGAATTGAGCACCACTAGTGATAGTCTCATATTCATTCTGTAATTTGATTAAATGACTCTTCCTAAATATGCCTAATGATAGTCTACATCGATAGACTTTGTATCTCATTAGGAGTACACATTAAGCACGTAGAAATTAGCCTTTTCCTTAGTCAATCTAGACTCAATGCTCCTCACATATATGCTTTAAAGTTTCAAGATAATTACTTGCTCCTATGTAATGCAATTATATGTCTTCATGATTATCTTGATGCTAAACATTTGATTGCTTAGCTATTATATGCATGTCTATTATAAAGGTGTTTGTCTTTTTCTAGCAATTTAGATAAAATATCTCTTAGATTATCTAAATGACATATGATCCTAAATGTTAAATGCTAACATGTTTTACATGTCGATTACATTTAGAATTGTCATGTTTGTAAGTGTCATTTACATGACTTACGTGTTAATTGTGCATCTACACTATGTAATTTAATGTATGACAACTAATGTTTTAAGTGTCATATAGTCTTACACATTAATCTAATTGATTATCGTGTTGATTCATGCTTAGATAAACTTGCATGCTTATATCTATATATCTTATGCATCTAGGTATATTTATTTCTCAAACTAGAATACCTTTCTTCGTGTCCGTGTCAAAAATCTAAAAGTCCAAAGAGTCGTAAAATCGTCTCATATTGCCTAGAGTCTTCACTCACACATTCTCTTAATCATCATCTAGCCTTCTTCCAAATAAACCACTCAAATGTAAACCTTTTAATTATTTAAGTCTTGGTCTAGGAATGATGAAACAAATCTCATAAATGTGTCATTCTCATTTTACTAGTCTTGTTACTATTAAAAACATTCCGATAAATCTCGAAAACTTAATCATTTTATCCGAAATGTTTAAGTATTTTTAATTCGCGAAATGAAAATTAAAATGTCACTCATTGTTTATGTCTAATTCGTATCACAAAAACCTTAATCACGCCTCTATTATTATATAGATGGTTAATATCTTCCGTCCACATTTCCGCTACCACCTTTAAGACAACCTTGTACCTCGTCGTGTGATTGTTCTTTGAACATTCACAATACTCTAAAAGAGCTACATAACTTCATGGATGAAGTTCATCGTATGCTAACTGTCACACCCCGCCAAGGCGGAAACACGACGGGTAACATCATGGGTATCATCACAATACATTGGTGTCAACAATAGAGAGAACTACAATGCATTAAATAAGATAAAAATGTACACAAAGTGTCATGAAAATACCAAACACAAGAAAAAAGTGTCTTGTATTGAAGTAAAAGAGTCACGCCAATACAAAGACATAAACAAAATATCCCATAACCTAAAACATTCAATCGCATTCAAAGTATCAATCTAAATAAAGTGCGAAAAGAAAACTAGGTGATAAACTCCATATGCAAGCCTACAGTTTCACTAGCCAAGCTTCCTAACTTCACTTTCCTCAAGATGCTCACCTGAAAATGATGCTTAAAACGTTAACAAATATGTTGGTGAGAGTCATAGGTTTTAGACACACAACTAAACTTATTTTTACTGTAATTTACAAAACAAGGCTGGAAAATAATGAACTATCATGATCCCATACTAGCATGCAACATATCCAATCAACATAATCACACACCTAACTACACATTCGAGCTTAGTATAGCACTGGCACTATAAGCAACCTAGCTCACTCAGAATGTACCACACAAACATAGGATAGGCGTATCCCTCCGATCCATCCTATGTACCATAACCAATAGTGAGTAGGCGTACTCATCCGATCCCAATCAATATCACAACTAACACTGACTAGGCGTACTCAACCATTCCCATTCAATATCGACATGTAACACATAGTCATATAACAGTCATGTAATGTCCTTACGTAATTAAAAACACATAATCACAACAATGACATATTTCAAAACATTTGCATCATTTTTATCCCAAGAAAAACGGAAAAATAGGACTATGAAACTCACCTGATGCACAGCTACTTCACAAATTCCTCGAAATCAACTAAACACAAATAAAACACATGTTACACGCGATTAGGCTAAATGCCCAAGACGATGTAACAATCAATTGATGGACTACCATGTATATATTATGTTTACAAACCCTTTTACCACACTTCCTATACCTTACTTATACCCTAATACTCCTAAATCCCTTATTCAAGTTATCTTGTTTTCCGACAGAATTTTGTAGTCACTTTATGACCACAAATAAAATACTAACTGATCAAATTATCTTTCTTCCTTTCATTCCCTACCTTCCCCATAGGTTATAAACTACTGTGAATTTAAAAAAAAATATTGAGCCTAATGATTTTATAAAAATTCAACATCACAAGTACTCAGATTCGGATCTGATTCCACCATCAAAAGGTTTAGCTTGATGAGACCTATTTAAACACTTAGGATAATTCTACAAAACTTATAGAAAATCATGCACATCATGAACTTGCTACAGTAGCAATCCCATCAATTAAAAAGACGTTTTGATATGGTTTTTGAGCTCACAAATACAAACCAGAATCTGCCCCAAAAACTTAGATTTGACAATGAATTTAAAAAAATTATTTTGACTGATTTCCACTCACTTTTAATTCATGAAACCGATGAGGTTGGAAAGTAGACTCTCTTTAGTTATTTTTAGGCTCAAAAAAATCTATAAAAGCTATCCGTATGACCAAGTTATGACACTTACAAGATGACCTAAAAATCTGCCCAGTTTTAATTTCAAATTTAACTACAACTAAACCTAATCAAACACATCCAAACACTATTAATTACATCCTAATTGATTATTAATGATCATCTTAACATGTTTACCGAATTTTAATGAAACCCTAATTCTACCAATTAATGTTACTAATATAAGAAAAAAAATTAAACAAGAACTTAATTGAAATCATACGTAAATCTTTAACCCGAGTACACACGAATCAACACCTTTATTCTTGATAAAAAAAAATTCCGCTTGGGAGTTCGACCGGCCAAAGAGAGAGAGGGAGGAGAAAAGTGATTTAGGGTTTTCTTGATTGTGTGTATATAGTTATCTAGTTTCCTAATTGTAGTCAAATTGTTTTTTTTTCTTTTCCTTCTAGTCGGCCGAACAAACACCCCTATATTAATTTTTATATTTTTTTAAAATATTATTTAATGTTTATTTACCCTTATTTTGTTATTTTTATAAAAACCCTTTATTAATTTAGTAAACCTTTTAAATAAAAACTAGTTTTAAACTTACTATTTATAAATTTCATTTCATAAATTACTTTCCTAAATTAGAAAGACCTACGCTTAATTAACTTAAATACTTGACTTAATTCATTCCTAAAAATCTTCTCATCGATATTATCGTTTTTCGAGTCTTTAAGACCCATCGATCCTTGTGACATTAGTATTTTATAAAAACATAAAACTAGATGTAATTTTCGAATTACAAAACATCCCCTAGGATATTAATTTTTCCAAAATGTGTTTAAAACTTGTTTATGCATTAGTTATTTAGTAGTTTACTATAAAACCCTAATTACTATATGTAACATATTGATTACTTATATTAATGTTACCCATTAGTCCATATATTTTTTCCATTTGTCCCATATATAACAAGTTTAACAATTTACTTTCTATTATTTTCACATGTGAAGATTAAGTAACCTTATAAAACCCTAATTTAACCTAAACATGTTTATACTTAATCCATAGGTTAACATACTTTTACATTTATTTTTTCATGATATATATGACCATATGACATAAGAATAAGTGCATAAAATCATAAGCATAAATGAAAACTCATTTTACATATTAAAAAGTCCTTAGTGGTGATTATAGCCATAATTAACATATAATACATTAGAAAAAAGATAAAAAAAGTATGAAGGAATTAGGGAAAAGACCTTTTTAAAAAGGGATGAGTTAAGAGATGAGAAACAAGTTCTAAACCCGTGTTTAGTTCAAAATCAAAGCTTCAAGCTTAAATAACCCTAGATTAGTTTTGAAACCTTCTAATCTTCCCTTTTCTTCCTTAAATCATTGCCAAATGAGATGAACCAATGCTTGAAAGCACTTAGTATCCTTAGGATTGATGTGTAAAGGTTGTCTAGATTATAGGAAAATTTTCGTATTTTTGATTATATGAGCTTATTTGGCCGTGGGGTTTTGGCTAGGAAAAAAGAGTGAAGAAAGAAAGAAAATATTTGTCAAGTAAAAGGGTGTAAAGAAACATCACACATGAAGCTTTGGTATTTATAGTGATAATATCTTATAAACCTAACCATGTTACATTTCTAACCATGGTTAGTGAAATGGTTGGTAATTATGTCTCTATAGCGACGGGGGGACGAGTGGGTGGGCGTAATATCTAGATTTTATTATAATATCTACGCATATTTAATAATATCTAGAATATTAGGGCAAGTGATAATTCTGACCTAATCATCAAAAATTTGGCCACATACTCAAATTAGTGATTTGTTATATTTATTAATTTGAGTATTGGGTATAATCGTGGGTATTTGTTTAGGCGTAGTTAGGTTTTGGAACTTCCGGGAATGCCTAAACGCATTTTATCGTGAAACGTAAGCATTTTACGTAACCAATAAAAGTATGATGAACAAAGTTATTAATTATCCTCATAATAATCATATAACACTTGCTTGATGTAAACATTTAATTGTTTAATGCCCGTTTACATTGTATGATCATTTTCAGTCTACGCGATTTAGCTTAACGATTAAAATTAAAAGCGAACGCGTACGAGAAAAAAAAAATAAATAGTGAAATTAAATAGTATTGTAAATGACCTGAAAATACGGAATGTTACAAGTCCTTCCTCGTTAAATGAGCTTGTCCTCTAAGGCTCAAGTTGCGACATATTTGACGAGGTAACGGGTTTCGAGAAAAATGCAATATTTTTATCCGGAATTGGTCTTCTCGTTCCCAGGTATACTCAGCTCCTTGCCGAGAGTTCCAACGAACTTTGACCAATGGGATTCTTCTTCGCTTTAGCTTCTTCACATCTCGTTCCACGATCTCAAGAGGTTGCTTCAACTAAATGAAGATTTTCACATCAATCTCTATCTCATCCAAAGGCACTTTGAACATCTTCTTGGCTCCCCAAACATTTCTTGATGTTGACCACATGAAACGTGTCTGAACACAACTTAGCTCCTCGGTAACTTCACCGAAAAGTCCACCGGTTCCAACACGCTCGATGATTTCAAATGGGTCCGACATGATCATGGTGCGGAGTTATCCTTTCTTACCAAATCGTACCACTCCCTTCCAGAGATACTTCAGTACCACTCGTCTCCACTTCGAATTCAAGAGTAAGGATGAGTGATGGTGGGGAATTCTTCCTTACGTCTCTTATCAGCATAGCTTTTCTGGCGACTTCTTGCCGTTTTCAATCTTTCCTTGATTTGAAAAATCTTTTCAGTCGTTTCTTGCACAATTTCTGGTCCAATAAGCTACTTTCTCTCCAACTCATTCCCATATTATGGGGGATCTACATTTCCGCCCGTACAGAGCCTCAAATGGTGCACACTTAATGCTTGTGTGGTAACTGTTATTATAAGAAAACTCAATCAATGGAAGATGAGTATCCCAACTGCCACCAAAATCCATAACACAGGCTCGAAGCATATCCTCCAGCGTCTAAATAGTACGCTCACTCTGACCGTCGGTCTGAGGGTGGTAAGTTGTACTCATGTCTAGTCTTGTACCCAATGCTTCCTGAAGAGCTTGCCATAAGTATGGATGACGTGAATCGACACATCACGGTCGAAAAATATTTGACATCCCTAAACCGCACACCATGTCTCGCTACAATCTTGTTGACATAAATCTTTGCCAGCTTCTCTGTTTTGTAGTCTTCACGAATAGGTAGGAAGTGAGCCGACTTGGTCAGTCTATCCACAATGACCCAAATCGTAATCATACCCACTGCTGCTTTTAGGCAACTTTGTGATAAAGTCCATTGCTAACTTTTTCCCATTTTCCACTCAAGAATATCAGTGCTGAAGAAAGTCCTGAGGTTCTGGTGTTCGCATTTAATCTTAGAGCATGTAAGACACTGCTAACGTACTCAGCAATGTCTCTCTTCATACCAGGCCACCAATACAAGTCCCTCAGATCATAGTACATATTAAATATCTGCACCCGGATTAACTGATATCTGGATTATGACTTCATCCATGATTATATTCCTTACATCTCCAATTGATGGAAAACCAAATACGATAAAGAGATAAATTTCACCATCCTCGTTGCTCAAAGTGCCTTTTCTAATCCTCTTAGCCATTCAGCTGGGGCTTTGAGATCCTTGGAAGCTTCTCCCTTGTGCTTCCAAAATCTTAGTCTTAAGTCCAGAATGAATAGTAATACTCATGCACTACTCGTCCTCGCTTGAGTCTTTCTTTTCTGCGCAAAGGGGCATCTGCCACCAACATTTTTGCCTTGCCTGGGTGGTATTTGATCTCGCATTCAAAATCACAAAGAAGCTTGATCCACACGCCTTTTGCGCAAATTCAACTCATTCTGATCGCATAATGTACTGGAGACTCTAGGGTCAGTGTAGATGACACTTTTCGTACCATAAAGATAATGTCCTCCAATTTTTAAGGGCAACAACCACCCGCACCCAATTCCAGGTCGAGGGTGGTATAATTATTCTCATGTATCTTCCAACTGCTTGGAACGCATATGCTATCACTTTGGCCATTCTGCATCAGCACGCTACCCAAAACCTTGTTAGATGCATCACAATAGACCACAAAAGTCATTCGGGTCCATCGGGGAGTGGTAACACAGGAGCATTTGCATAATTTCCTTATCGTTTCTGCCTTCAGAATTTGGAAAGCTTCATCTTGCTAATCGCCCCACACATATGCCTTATTCTTTTGAGTCAACAGGTGAGGGGATTGCGATCTATGGAGAAATTTTCGAATAAACCTCGTAGTATCCTGCCAATCCTAGAAATGAACGGATTTCTGTTGGTGACTCAGGGGTCTTCCATTCTTGACTGACTCAACCTTGCTAGGATCCACGTGGGATACCCGTCTCACGGTTGACCCCATGTCATTAGGAACTGAACTTCCTTGAAACCAAAATTCGCACTTGAAAATTTGAGCGTACAACTTCTCCGTCTGAGTAAATCTAAATTGTCTATCAGGGTGACTCGTGCTCATTCTTTCTTACTTGGAGTAGATTAAACTGTCCGACAATGAACGACAATTACGAATTTGTCCCAAATACGGCTTGCAGACCGGTTAATTAAGTCCATAAATAAATGGCTGGCGCGTCTGTCATACCCAAATGGCATGAACTGCTGAACACAAGTAAGTGGCCCATATTCGGGTTCTAAACGCGGTCTTCGGTATATCATCTTCTCGGACACTCAACTGATGAATCCGGAACGAAGTCTATCTTGGAGAAAGCAACACGGCACCTTTGTAATTGATCAACAAGTCATCAATTCCTGGGAAGATGAGGGTAAAAGTTCTTTATCTGTCAACTTGTTAGTTCCCTGTATCAATACACATTCCATCGAACCTCCTTCTTCTTGACAAAGAGCACAGGTGCTCCCCAGAGGTGAGTGACTTGGTCGAATAAAACCCTTCTCCTTGAAGTTCTTTGGAGCTGGTTCGGACAATTCCCGTAACAATTTTGAATGGGCTAACCGGTAATGGCGATCTAACAACTGGAGATCGCGCCTGGGATCTATCGATTGCAAAATCTAACCTCCTCACCTCATGAGGTAAACCCAAACAATCACTGGACATACTTTCGGTAAACTCGTACGATACGATGGTCATCAAGCTTTTTCTCATCAGCCTTGATACATGCAAGTGATCCAAGATCCTTTTCCGGCCTCTCGCCTTGAACTTCAAGAATCTCGCCATTGGAAGAGGAATACGGACAATCTTCTCATAACAATCGATGAGAGCTCGGTAGTATGCCAACCAATCCATTCCAATGATAACATCAAAACTTCCTAGTCGGGTTGGCAACAAGTCTATATATTGAAACGTGCTTTAATCAGACTAAGGTGCAACTACATGAAAATGGATTTGGTGCTAACAAACATTTCCGTCTGCTACTTCCGATTCATATAACTAGTGTTCAAAGCGTTGGGCAATATCAATAAAGGCTAAACACAGACGATACCAAAACTCTCTCAGCACCAAATCAAAGAGAAAGACAAGCGTATGATCCATTAAGGAGAAACGTACCCGGACCAACCTTCGATTCTGCTGCTGATTTTCCACCACCACATAACTCTACACGAGCTCCATCAACAACTGGTTCCTTGCTTTTGGACACTTGTCCTTGTAGTGTCCTTTCTCACCACACCCGAAGCATGTCACATTTTGCAGGAAGTTATTACCTGCACCCTGAACCCCGAATCTACAATCCTTCTCTAGGTGACCTATTTTTTGACATTTCTGGCACCTTTGAGGACACGGTCCATGATGATGTAAGTTGCATCGATTGCACTTTGGTAAATTTCCAGCATAAAAATCTATCCTCCAGCTGGGGGACTTGCAGCAATGCCTGACATGTTTCCTGTCTCCAACTCCGATCCTGTTTTGTTAGCAGGGGATAATTATAGTTTTCGGTTACGGTTCGGTTGTTGTAGTGGTTATTGTTGTAGTTATGGTTATTGTTATTGGTGTCCTTTTGGTTTTCTTCCCATATTCCTTTTATTACTTCACAATTCTAGCTGCCTTACCCTGAACGATTGCTCACCAGTTGCACGGGCCATGTTTGGAATTGCCTCAGCAAGGTCGCAGCTTAGAAAAGTGATATTCTTGATTCTTCAGGAAAACCACGAATGGTACTTTTCCAATCTTCTTGGTTTCAGTGGGCATCAATTCAGGACAGCATCAGAACTAGTTCAAGAAGCGATTGCTGTAAGCCTCGATATCATGCTCCTTTCAGAGTCAGAGTCCAGAATCATCTTCTCCATCTTTTCGAATTTCGGGATTGCTGGGCAGTATTTCAGTCATCCTCAGAGCTTTCACGTTGCTCCAGGGGAATCTGTTACATTAGCGAGTCCTAAGTCCAGAACCATTCCGTCCACCAAGGTTAGGGCATACGACCCACGAACGACCATAGCAAACTTCACTTTGACATCTTCAGCACTTTTCAACTCTTAAGACACTAGCTCTATCTTTTCCGAACCATAACGTTTCAGTTTCTACTACGCCTTCATCCCCTTAAAGAGTGAGCTTTGCATTCATAAATTCTTATACGAACATCCATAGCATCTCTGGCCAAACATTCCCTCCAGATTTGATGATACCAGATCCACCAGTATTGTTTATGAGTCATCTCTGTCTTTTCATATTTTCAATGGCATTTGCCACACGCCTTTCCCAATCTTCCTAACGGATTTCTTCTTAAATCTCCTGGGCGGCATGATTCTGGAAACATACGTGTACAATTCGTTAAGAATTTGTAAAGGTATGCAGAGTTATAGGGATTGAATTGAATAGGAGAAAATGAAATAGAAGGATATGTTAATAATCATAATTTACTCAGGGTATAATAATTGACTGATAAGATAGATATGATATGTCAAAAGTATAGACGTAAGAGATCGAATTTAAAAACCAAGTATTAAATATATATAAGTTATATATAATGCAATAATGATAATCAGAAAAGCAAGTAAGGATCGGGGAATACGCGCGTGGATATCGGATAGCGATGAAGGATTCTGTAAATAGAAATGAAAGAAAAGAAAATCTTTAATGGGGCAGGTGGGGGGGTGATGGTAGGGTGTAGTGAAGGAGGCGGGGGGGGGGGGGGGAGGTAGGTTTTGAAAATGACCCAGTTCCCTATAACCTTGGCTCTTATACCATCTGTAACACCTCCAAAATCAGGTAGCAGCGGAATAGTAACATTGGGGTGCTACTTCAAGTACAACAAACAAGATATAGGAAATGACCAAGAATGGACGTTTTAAGATAATATTTCATTTATAGCAAAATATCAGAGTTAATACATTAGGTCCCATAAGTTTTTTGATTCATAACATCAACCATACATTTAAAACAAAATCTCAAAAGAGACTTAAGTTTTATGAAATACAAAAAGGTTGCATATAATTTAGATAAACACAACTCCGTCTTCATTGATTATCCGCCACGGCTCCCCTACAGGTCTTCCATACCTAGGACCCTAAATTTACATGCTAAAAGTCAACACAAAAAAAGGTTAGTGAAAACATTAGGTTATGTTGGTAAATTGGTGGACCACAAGATCGATGTAAAAATAGACCTCTAAAACAAACATTTAGTAGTCCAAAAACGTTTATAATTGCACTGAGCTCATGACCGCCGAAGCCTTAACAAGTTTTGTGCCCAAATGTATAGGATGCTTGCCCAACAAACTAAAAGTATTTCTACAAATGTTAAATGCACCATGAGGGTCAACCTTTGACCGGAAATTTCCAGGTGGGATTGACAGTCCGATAGATCTATCCACAACACTTCGCGCTCACTACAATAGCAATTGAACGGTTTCATGATATAGTAGGGACTTAATTGGCAATAGTGGTACGTAGGCCAATAATATTCAGGCAGTAATCTGGATAGCATACAGTTTAAAACACTTTGAAAACACTTAGAAAAACACTTGTGTCCAATAGTAAAATAAGCAATGTAATTCACCCCTTAGAGTTTGTAAAACAATTAAGTAGTAAAAAGGGGGCTATGAACTCACCTTGAGTACTGATAGTCCAATAATCACAGATAAAATGTCACGCAAAACAAAACGTTTGATGCAACCTATTTAAATTAAGGTCGTATAAGTACCGAGTACTTTAATTAATAACGTTTAAATAAACCTATATTGTTACATCATCTATCGTTCGGGGCTATCATAAATCACAAGAGGTCAATGACTAATGACGTTTCGAAGGATTACGACACTTTAAATCGTAAATCCAACAACATCGTCGAAACGCTATCCGAAGAGGCCTCATTATGAAACTCCCTAGTATTATAGCACTTTGATAACCACGTAATATTCTATATAGCATAATCACCGACTAGTCGTTTTAGTAAAATAATATTTATAAAGTGGAAACGTTTATAAATATACTTTTCGTAAAAATGACCTAATTTGGTCGTTTTAAGTCCGTTGCTCGCGTTTCTTACGCCCACGTCTTCGTAGTAAGACGAGTGATCAAAATATAACATTTTCAAGTTTTTGATATTCTGCGATGAATAGTGTTTTTTACTGTTCACGACAGCTATTTTACTCGTTTTTAGTTTTAATTAACGTAAAACCCGTTTTAGCCGTATCTTATTCGTTATAGCTCCGTTTTTAGTGATTCTTTCGAACACGTTCTCGTAATTAAAAGTTTTATCATATTATTGATGTTTATAAAGTATAAGTTTCTGAAATGAATAGTACTTTTTATAAAATTTGTTTTATAAAAGTATTAACTATCGTAAACTTGTAAATGGCGTATCTTCTTCGTTATTACTCGCATTTTTGGATTCTATATGACTCACCCATCGATCCTTGTGACATGTAGTATTTTATAAAATCATAAAACATATATGTAATTTCGAATTACAAAACAGCCCCTAAGATATTATTTTTCCAAAATGTGTTTAAAACTTGTTTTATGCATTATTTAATTTAGTAGTTTACTTTAAAAACCCTAATAACTATATGTAACATATGTGATACTTATATTAATGTCCATTAGTCCATATATTTTCCATTTGTCCATGATTAACAAGTTTAACAATTTACTTTCTATTATTTATCCCACATGTGAAGAATTAATAATCTAAAAAACCCTAACTATTAACCTAACATGATTAATAACTTAATCCATAGGTTAACATACTTTTACATTTATTTTTCCATGATATATATGACCATATGACATAAGAATACGTGCATAAAATCATAAGCATAAATGAAAACTCATTTTACATATTAAAAAGTCTCCTTATAAAAAGTGTGATGTATAGCCAAATTAACATATAATACAAAAATAATGATAATAAAAATATAAAGGAATTAGAAGAACCTTAGGGAAATGATGTAAGAGATAAGAAACAAGTTCTAACCCGTGTTTAGAGTCAAAATCAAAGCTTACAAGCATATAACCCTAGATTAGTTTGAAAAACCTAATCTTCCCTTTTCTTCCTTAATCTTGCAAATTATGAACCAATCTTAAAACACTTTTTAGAATGCCTGAGGATTGTTGTGTAAAGCTGTTGTAAAGATTGTAGGAAAATTTTTGTATGGTTGATTAATGAGCTTAATTTGGCCGTGGGTTTTGGCTAGGAAAGGGAGAGAAAGAAAGAAATTTTTTCTAAGTAAAAGGTGTAAGAAACTTCACACATGAAGCTTGGTATTTATAGTGAAATATCTAACAACCTAACCATGGTTTACTTTCACCTCATGGTTAGTGAAATGGTTTTTTTTTAATAATATAATATCTAGATATTTATAATATCTAGATATTTAGGGCAAGTGATAATTCTTGGTCCTATCATCAAAAATTCGGCCACATATCGAATGTATTGTTTATATTTATTAAATTTGAGTATTGTATAATCCCCGTGGGTATTTTGTTTAGAGGGCGTTAGTTAGGTTTTGAACTTTCTCGGAAATGCCTAAAACACGCATTTTTAATCCGTGAACGTAACATTTTACGTAACCAATAAAAGTATGATGAACAAAGTTATTAATTATCCTCATAATAATCATATAACACTTGCTTGATGTAAATATTTAATTGTTTAATGCCCGTTTACATTGTATGATCATTTTCAGTCTACGCGATTTAGCTTAACGATTAAAATTAAAAGCGAACGCGTACGAGAAAAAAAATAAATAGTGAAATTAAATAGTATTGTAAATGACCTGAAAATACGGAATGTCTTACACATAACACCCGATTAGGCGTACCAACAATACCAAACAATTACCACAAATACACAGAGTATGACGTACTCATCCAATCCCAATCAATACCAACATGTAACACATAGTCATTTAATAGTCATGTAATGTCCATATGCAATTAAAACAAATAATCACAGCAATAAAACATTTCAAAAACATTTGCATCATTTCCATCCCAATATAAAAACAGAAAAATAGGACCCTGAAACTCACCTGATGCACAACAACTTGACAAATTCCTCGCAATCAACTAAACACAAATAAAACACATGTTACATGCGATTAGGCTAAATGCCAAAGATGATGTAACAATCAATTGATGGACTCCTATGACCATATTATGTTTATAAACCCCTTTACCACACTTTCCATACCTTACTTATATTCTAAATACCTTTAATCATTTATTCTAGTTTTCTAGATTTTGACAGAATTTTGTAGTCACTTCATGACTAAAAATAAAATACTAAATCATCAAATTGACTTTCCCCCTTGTATTTTATACCTCCCCAATGGGTTATGAACTACTGTGATTTTTTAGAAAAAATAATATTGAGTCTAACTATTTTATAAAAATTCAACATCACAAAGTACTCAGATTCAGACCTGAACGCACATTAAAAAGTTTGATTTTTCTAAAAATACTTAGACAACGTTTTAAGAGTTGTTCTTTGAGCTAGAGTCAATAGACACATAAAATATGACTTTCAATTTTTGGCTAACCAAGATTCAACTTCTAAGTAGGGGTTCTACTTCTCGAAATCAGACCCAAATCTGACCTGAATTTACTGTTTCGACAACTTTTTTTGCAAAAATTATTTGAGTAACTTCTCGACCTCAAAACCTTTCATGGTTGGACTTTTTGAAAACTAGGTTGCCTGAACTTAATTTTAGACATAAGATTCATATAAAAACTTGTTTTTATCAATGAGATATCATTCGTTTAACATGACCTAAAATTCTGCCAAACCCTAACTCTTAATCTAACGCGTTCTAAACCTAACCGGTTACACCAATACGCTTCTAATCTAACCACAAACAATCCTACATGGTTTAATATCATTTAATTATAGAAAGTTATAAACCCTAATTATCCATCAAATCATTGTTACTAATAATAAGAGGATTAAACAAGAACGAGATTGAAGATCATACCTAAAACCTTTACCCTATTACACTTGAATCGACACACTAAATTCTTGATCAAAAAAAATATTTTTTCTTCTTCTCTTGGGGTATTCGGCCAATCAAAGAACAAGGGATGGAGGGGGGGGGGGGGGAGAGGACTAGATTTTGTATTTATAAGCTAACTCTAAATCCCTAATCCTTATCTAATACTAATTTGTTTTATACTTAAACTATTTTTTTTCTACAACCGCCCCCCTTATAATATATATATATATATATATATATATATATATATATATATATATATATATATATATTTTAATCTTTTTTAATTATTATTAAATTTATATTTACCCTTATTTTGTTATTTTTATAAAAACCCTTTATTAATTTAGTAAACCTTTTAAATAAAAACTAGTTTTAAACTTACTATTTATAAATTTCATTTCATAAATTACTTTCCTAAATTAGAAAGACCTACGCTTAATTAACTTAAATACTTGACTTAATTCATTCCTAAAAATACACTACATTTTCTTAACGCTCATACTACAATTATCCACCAAATAACACGATAACGCATAAAATCATTCTATCATTTCCAATGTCACAAAATGTGAACGAAATTAAATAGCTACCAAAACCACAACTCAATCACAAAAAGATGAATACGCATCACAGATTGATATCAAATACTCATATAGGGTCACATAAGCACTCAATTATAACACATATAAATACTTTAGTCAATTCTAACGGTTTGACTAACCTGCTCAAGTCACGGTTGTCACAGTATCCCCTAATTAAGGAAATTTTATCCTGAAATTTAACTAGTAGGTTCCACAGCAAAGTCAGCAAACAATCGGGGATACTTAGCTTTCATATGGTCCTCACGTTCCCACATGAACTCAGGGCCACGCTTTGAATTCCAACGAACATTAACGATTGAAATCTTAATACGTTTCAAACTCTTAACCTCACGATCCATAATTTCTATGGGTTCCTCAACAAAACGAAGGGTTTTATCAACCTTGATCTCGTTTAGTGCCACATGCAAATTTGCATCCGCCAAAAACATCTTCAAATTTGACACACGAAATGTGTCATGCACGCTACTCAACTCTTCGGGAAATCTCAATCGATAAGCTATAAGGCTGATCCTTTCAAGGATTTCAAATGGTACTACATATCTCGGTGCCAATTTACCTTTCTTTCTAAAATGTATCTCGCCTTTCCAAGGCAACACCTTCAGTAACACTTGATCCCCACACTCAAACTCTAGTGGCTTGCGCCTATTATCCGCATAGCTCTTTTGATGATCTCTTGCTACTTTGAGATTTTCCTTTATCAAGACTACCTTATCAGTCGTCTCTTGCATCAATTTTGGTCCAATCAACATGTTTTCTCCAATTTCAACCCATAGAATAGGTAACCTACATTTCCTTCCATAAAGTGCTTCAAACGGATCACATCGAATACTCGAATGGTAACTATTATTATAAGAAAATTCAGCTAACGGTAGGTGAACATCCCAACTGCCACCAAAGTCGATCACACACGCTCTTAACATATCCTTCAATGTCTGAATTGTACGCTCACTTTGTCTATCCGTCTGAGGATGATAAGCCGTACTTATATCCAATCGCGTCCCTAAGACTTTCTGTAATGTTTGCCAGAAACGTGATGTAAACCGTCCATCTCGATCCAAAATAATCGACACAGGAACTCCATGCCGTGCGACGATCTCATCGATGTACAGCCTTGTCAATTTCTCCATACTATAATCCTCATGTGTCGCCAGAAAATGAGCCGACTTGGTCAGTCTGTCGACTACTACCCATATAGTATCATACCTACTCTTCAACCTAGGTAACTTCATGATAAAATCCATAGTGATATTATCCTATTTCCAATCAGGTATCTCTGGTTGTTGCAATAAATCCAATGGCCTTGGATGCTCAGCCTTTACTTTCGAACAAGTTCAACATTTTCTAACATACGTAGCGATATCCCTCTTCATACCCGACCACCAATACATAACTCAAAGATCATGGTACATCTTATCCGCTCCCGGATGCACAGAGTACCGAGTCTTATGAGCTTCGTCCATGATTATGGTTCTTACACCTCCCACTAACGGAACCCATATGCGATCCATAAAGTATAAGCTCTCATCTTCTTTCCTTTCCATCTCCTGGTCTAATCTATGTAATCTTTCTGCTGGCATGTTCTCTTCCTTGAACGCCTCACTCTAGGCTGCCAGTATCATTCTTTTAACTCTGGACTGAATGGTCATAGCCATTGCTCGTACACGTCTAGGTTTCACTCACTCTTTCCTACTTAAGGCATCAGCTACTACGTCCGCCTTACCTGGATGGTAGCAAATCTCACATTCATAGTCGCTGAATAACTCAATCCACCTCCTTTGATGCATATTCAACTCCTTCTAATCAAATATGTGTTGAAGACTCGTATACTCCATATAGATGACATTCTTCGTTCTGTACAAGTAATGCCTCCAAGTCTTAAGGGCAAACAATACGGATCCCAATTCTAGGTCGTGTGTTGTATAATTCTTATCTTGGATCTTAATTGTCGTGATGCATAGGCGATTAACTTGCCTCTTTGCATGAGTACACAACCTAACCCTTGATTTGATGCGTCATAGTAGACTACAAAATCTTTAACTCCATTAGGCAATGGTAGTATTGGAGTATTACACAAATTATCTTTCAAAGTCTAGAAAGCCTTTTCTTGTTCCATGCCCCACTCATACTTCTTGTTTTTCTGAGTCAGCAAAGTAAGAGGTTTAGCAATCTTAGAGAAGTTTGCGATAAAACATCGGTAGTACCCAGCTAAACCAAAAAATGATCGTATCTCGGACGGCGTTGTAAGAGCTTTCCAGTTCTTTAATGCCTCAATCTTACTTGGGTCTGCGTGAATACCGTTATAATTGACCACGTGACCAAGGAAATGTACTTCTTGCAACCAGAACTCGCACTTGGAAAACTTAGCATACAACCTCTCCTTCTTCAGCAGCTCCTTAGACACCTATATACTTTCAAGTGAATCTCATGATCCTCCTTAGTCTTTGAGTAGATCAAGATATCATCAATGAATACGATGACAAACTTATCTAAGTACAGTTTGCAAACTCCAATTTCATAAAGACCTGTGTAATACCGCTGGTGCATTGTGGTAGGCCCAAAAGACATAACAGTAAAACTCAAGAGTTGTCCTATCGCGTTCTAGAATGCATCTTTTTAGTAAAGTTGCATGCCTCATAGTTAGACATGTGGTCTAGGAGCAGATGAATTAACTCCTGAGGCCAGTGAGTTAGATCGTGCCTTAGCGAAGGTAGCGTGCACCTTGCAATTGATGGCGAGTGTAATAAGTCGTCGATCCTGGGAGAGGGGTAACGGTGTTCTTGTTGACGATGCACTTGTTTTAAGGTTTCCTGAAATAGTCTAGATGCACATGGCGGAATCGGGGATGGCGCAATGTGAACAGTCTTTAATTCCTAAAAGTCTATGCACATGCGCAATGAACAGTCCTTCTTCTTAACAAACAATACTAGGGCTCCTTACGGAGAATGACTTGGCAGAATAAAGCCCTTATCTTGTAATTCTTGAAGTTGTTTAGATAAGTCTTCCCATTGTTGCGGTGGTAATCCCGACAAGTCTTCCGGGAATACATCAGTGAAATCTCATACAACGGGAATATCACTCAACTCTAGTTCATCTGCCTTCGTGCTCATTAGTGTTTTCGTGCCTCCTAAAGTATGTTCCCCTTGAACACGAAGTATCTCAACACCTTCCTAACCGTTTCCTAACCACCTTCTCAATGCACACTATCTTGGCCCTATTCTTAGATAACCAATCCATCCCCACAATCACATCAGAACTTCCATGACCCAATGGTATCAAATCTATAGTGAACAATGAATTTCCTAGTTCTAGTTTGTAGTCATGGATAATCCTATCAACTTCTTATTTCTTACCATTAGCTACTTCTATTACATATCTAGGGCTTACAATACTAGGTTTTACATTTAGTAAGGGCGCAAATTTAGTAGAAATAAACTAAAATCAGCTCCATAATCAAATAGTACAGTAGCAAAGTGATCGTTTAAGGAGAAAGTACCCATCACAATGTTAGGATCCTGAAGAGCATCAACTGCATTCACACTAAAGGCCCTTCCTCTAGCTTGATTCCCATTGTTCTGGCTGTTTCGGTTGCCCTCCAAAGCTAAACGGTTTCCTGCTTGACCAAGTGCTCGGTTCAACTTAGGACAAGTATTGCGAAGATGTTTAAAGCTCCCACATTCATAACAAACCATTTGATTATTTCCCATCCTAACAGCAAAGTGGCCTGGCAATCTCTGGCAAAGTGGCCTGGTTTCTGATAGTTGAAACATAACTTACAAGGTCCACCTTCTTGATGATAAGCAGAACACTTAGCACACTTAGAATATGAGCCCACATTTTCATTTCTAGGAGGAGCTGTCACCACGAATCCTTTTCCCACTTTTGCCTTCTTATTATCTTTCCATGAACCTCCTTGTTTACTTGTTTCTTCCACTTCCTTTCTTTTCTCACTACTCCGGGTCAATGTACCACAACGGACCGCCTTATTAGTAAGTATTCCAGCCTTAAGAATAGCACTCTGTAACGTGGTTGGTTGAGTTGCTCGAAGCATTCCACGAATTTGAGGTGCCAATCCACTTATATACCTTGCGATGCGCTTTGACTCAGGAGTTACCAATTGTGAGACTAGTTTGACCAACTCATGGAACCGATCAGTATACCCCGCATGATTAGCCCTAACCATAGTATGATTCCAGAATTCACTCTCTAACTTCTCCATTTCGTTACTTGGACAAAATTCTTCCACAAGCAATGCCTTGAACTCAACCCATGTCATTCCTATAACAGCTTCCCGACCACTTGCCTAAACCTATGTGTTCCACCAAGTCAAGGCCTTATTTATGAACGAACTTGCAGCATACTTCACCTTTTGATTTTCCGCACATCCACTATTTTCTATCACTGACTCCATTTTCTCAATCCATCTAGTAAGTGTTACCGCACCACCTTTCCCATCATAGTCTCGAGGATTACAAGCCAAGAATGCCTTGTAAGAACATCTATTGTTTCCACCATTCCCATTCCCACCATTTCCACCATTAGCATTTGCATTGTTCACATTATTAGTTACTTGGGTGACGATTTGAGGAATGGTGTTTTGTAATTGTTGCGCGATGATAGCAGCAATGACGGGGTTCTCGTCGTTGCTAGGGCCGGGGGCTTCGTCAGGTTTGAGCCATTTCTAATAAGTTAAAATTTATATAATTAGGAGATATAATAAGGATTTCCAAATCCCATCAATCTTATATACTCTACACATTACCAGATACATATATGTATACCAAGTATAACGTGTCAACATAGTCCATGTAATCATACTTGTAAGTCCACTTGTGGTTGTGGCGTATGTATAATTATGTGCGCCCACCCATAACTATAGATGCCCCTTTTCACAAGTGTATCCTCCTATGACGACACTTCTTGAGGTTAACACACACATGAACAATATTCAAATCATTCAACTCATCACACGTAGAAATAACCTAACAAATACTTAAGTCATAATATTAAAATACTTGAAAATCCAAAAGTCGAAAGTAAACATTCCTAAACATGGCTCCAACCATAGAAAAACGAATTAAATTTTTCAAAACATGAAACGAGATGGGTTGTCGAGTAACATATAGGCAAGAATAGCTAAGATGAATCTGGTTTGGGTCGAACGCCACTCTCACAAGTATCTTCCATCTCCTTACACTTAGGTTCACTCCTTGCTGTGGACTCGAGATCTGACTCCACTTCATTGTCAGATGCTGCATAACCTGAAGACTCAGAGTTTGGCCCCATTTCTAACACCTCCTTCGATCCTTTCTTTTCCAACTCTTCCTTTTCCTCTTCTTCCTCTTCTTCTTCATCCTCTTCTTCCTCTTCTTCTTCATCCTCTTCTTCCTCTTCTTCATCCTCTTCTTCCTTAGATGATATGTATCTCAAAAATTCAGAGATTGTGTCATCCTTTGAAATCATTTATGTCCTTCTTCATGTCTATTTTTTCCTTCCTTTTCTATAAGCAACTTTCCTCATGCGCAGAATACAAATCATGGGTATTTGGCCTTTGCGGTCTCCGTTTCATTCTTAATGTCCATGCTGAATGTATAGCGCTTAAGTCCAGTTGGGATAACGATTCCCCTACGAAATTTCTTACGGGTAAGGGAGACATGCTATAATAATTAGGAAATAGTATATCTTATATTAGATAATAGTAGACAAAAATAGAATAATTAAAGCTTTCTGATAAGCGAGAATATATAATACTTACGAAATTAAACACTTAAACCCTATAAAGTAGTTATATGAAGGACTCCTAGGTTATAGTCTAGGTTCAACCACCTACTTCTCTATAACCATTGGCTCTGATACCAATCTGTCACACCCCGCCAAGGCAGAAACATGAGGCGTAACGTCATGGGTATCATCACAACACAATGGTGTCAACAATAGAGAGAACTACAATGCATTAAATAAGACAAAAATAGACACAAAGTGTCATGACAATACCAAACACAAGAAAAATGGGTCTTGTATTGAAGTAAAAGAGTCATGCTAATACAAAGACATAAACAAAATATCCCATAACCTAAAACATTCAATCGCATTCAAAGTATCAATCCAAATAAAGTGCGAAAAGAAAACTAGGAGATAAACTCCGCATACAAGCCTACAAACGCACTAGCCAAGCTTCCTAACTTCACTTTCCTCAAGATGCTCACCTAAAAATGATGCATAAAACGTCAACAAATATGTGGGTGAGAGTTATAGGTTTTAGACACACAACTAAACTCATTTTTACTGTGATTTACAAAACAAGGCTGGACAATAATGAACTATCATGATCCCATGCTAGCATGCAACATATCCAATCAACATAATCACACACTTAACTACACATTCGGGCTTAGATTAGCACTGACACTATAAGCAACCAAGCTCACCCAGAATGTAGCACACAAACATAGGATATGCGTATCCCTCTGATCAATCCTAGGTATCATAACCATTACTGAGTAGGCGTACTCATCCGATCCCAATCAATATCAAAACTAACACTGAGTAGGCATACTCATTCGATCCCATTCAATACCAACATGTAACACAGTCATATAATAGTCATGTAATGTCGATACATAATTAAAAGCACATAATCATAACAATGAAACATATCAAAACATTTACATCATTTCCATCCCAAGAAAAATGGAAAAATAGGACTATGAAACTCACGTGATGCACAACTACTTTATAAATTCCTCGAAATCAACTAAACACAAATAAAACACATGTTACACGCGATTAGGCTAAATGCCCAAGACGATATAACAATAAATTTATGGACTACCATGTCTATATTATGTTTATAAACCCATTTACCACACTTCCCATGCCTTACTTATACCCTAATACTCCTAAATCTCTTATTCGAGTTTTCGAATTTTTTGGCAGAATTTTGTAGTCACTTTATGACCATAAATAAAATACTAACTGATCAAATTAGATTTCCCCCTTTCATTCCCTACATTCCCAATCGGTTATGAACTACTGTGATTTTTTAGAAAAAAATAATATTGAGCCTAACTATTTTATAAAAATTCAACATCACAAGTACTCAGATTCGAATCTGATTCGACAATCAAAAAATTTAGCTTGATCAGACCCATTTAAACATTTAGGAAAATTCTACAAAAATTATAGAAAATCATACACATCAAGAACTTGCTATAGTAGCAATCTCATCAATTAAAAAGACGTTTTCATATGGTTTTTTGACCTCACAAACACAAACCAGAATCTACCCCAAAAACTCAGATTTGACAACGAATCTTGTAAAATTATTTTGACTAACTTCCACTCACTTTTAATTCAGGAAACTAATGGGGTTGGAAAGTAGACACTCTATAGTTATTTTTAAGCTCAAGAAAATCAATAAAATCTATCCGAATGACCAAGTTATGACACTTACAAGATGACCTAAAACTCTTCCCAGTTTTAATTCTGAATTTAACAACAACTAAACCTAATCAAACGCATCCAAACACTATTAATTACATCCTAATTGATTATTAATGATCATCTTAACATGTTTAATAAATTTTAATGAAACCCTAATTCCACCAATTAATGTTACTAATATAAGAAAAAAATTAAACAAGAACTTAATTGAAATCATACCTAAACTTTTAACCCGAGTACACACGAATCAACACCTTTATTCTTGATAAAAAAATATTTTTTTTTCTGCTTGGGAGTTCGACCGGCCAAAGAGAGACGAAGGAGAAAAGTGATTTAGGGTTTTCTTGATTGTGTATATTTAGTTATCTATTTTCCTAATTGTAGTCAAATTGGTTTTCTTTTTTTTTTCTTTTCCTTCTAGTCGGCCGAACAAACTCCCCTATATTAATTTTTATATTTTTTTATTAAATATTATTTAATGTATATTTACTCTTATTTTGTTATTTTTATAAAAACACTTTATTAATTTAATAAACCTTTTAAATAAAAACTAGTTTTAAACTTACTATTTATAAATTTCATTTCATAAATTACTTTTCTAAATTAGAAAGACCTACGCTTAATTAACTTAAATACTAGAATTAATTCATTCCTTAAAATATACTACATTCTCTTAATGCTCATACTACAATTATCCACCAAATAACACGATAACACATAAAATCATGCTATCATTTCCAATGTCACAAAATGTGAACGAAATAAAATAGCTACCAAAACCACAACTCAATCTCAAAAAGATAAACACGCATCACGGATTGATATCAAATACTCATATAGGGTCACATAAGCACTCAATTATAACACATATAAATACTTTAGTCAATTCTAACGGATTGACTAACCTGCTCAAGTCACGGTTGTCACACTAACCGTCATTCGTCATGACATTGTCAAGCTCATCGCTTCCGTCTTGATTTTTCTTCATTTATTCTTTTATTCCACAATTTATGTCCGGATGAGCACGAATTAAAAGGGAAGGGAAAACACACATGTTTACATATATCCTTTAACCAAACACTCCCAAGAACTCACATAGGTGATTCTTATTCACTAGAAACCACAAGATACACTTTTACCATACACTCAAACCTCATAACTATTATTCACTCTTATTAGTGATCACTAGTTCTAGTACATCCCCAAACAACCAAAGTGAAATGAAAAACTGAGTCATCCTTACTACTATCAACCTCGAGTCATCCACCTAGTTATCTTCATAAGAAGATTCACCATATAACCATTCCTCACAAGTGAATTTCGTAATGAAATGCGTCTCATCTTCCTATCTAGACACTCATAAGCATGTCTGCTTATGTTGTCAAAAGTCAAGTGAATTTCGTAATGAAATGCGTCTCATCCAATCATTTCCACATTATAGCAAGTGAAGAACACAAAGAATATATTTAATCTTCAAGTGTTGTTGAGTCATCACAATTGGTATCATTTCCAATTTCTTGTCTTTTACTTTTCTTCCACCATGAAAGAACTACTACCTCATTTCACATTTTCACCTTTGTTCGTTAACATTAACAACCAACAAAATACCTAACAAACCTATAGTCAACACCTTCCCCTTCCATTCATGCTTATCCTTCTTCGTTTATATTTTCTCAACAAATCATCTTTATCATCAACATTTAGTTCGACCTAAAGTCTTACGATAATGTTTATCCTTAAACACCTCAAACATGAAAAGCATACATAATGCTTAACAAAGAAACCTTGAGGATTTAGAAATCTCTCAATACAACCCTTAGACTATTCAAATCTACATCATCATCTTGGTTAGATGACGATACCATAAGGAGCGTGTCGATGAAAATACGTTAATACCCCTTATCCAAATAACATCTTAGAAGAAGTCAATCTCATAATAATAGTGTGTCAATCAATAAACGAATTTAGTTCTCATTTTTTAAAGTCGGTATTATACGAAAGGGTGTTGATCAAGTATTAGTCCTTAAGTAAGTTCTGGTCGAACCTTATCATTGGTTCCTAAACATTCTCATGTCTTAAGTATACGTCATGATTTCTTTTATCATGGATTTAGGTTGTTATTAAAAGAATGATTGCATGTGTCTAGGTTTAAATTTTCTTCTAAAATGTCATAGTTTAGAGTGCATATATCTAATACATGGATGACTTGTTCCCCGTTAGTGTACTGCTATATATATATTTAGCTATCATTGTTGGTATATATATGTGCACTTTTCTACTATTTTTTTCTTTTTGTAGCACACTTTCGTCGCTTGACTCCTTGGTTCCCCAAACAAGGGGGAGCATACACCGAAGGGGAGTTGCAATGGTTATGACATCTTGATTCGTCTTCAATTATATATATAATATATATAGTAAAAGCAAATCGGCAAATCGCTCTTGTGAAAGAGTGATAAGCTATTGCTAATAAAATATATTTTCGGAAAGTATTGATGAGAAAATTACCTTTAGGAAAGGATAAAGTTCAAATCGTTCCCTAGTCGTTTTCCCAACGAAGCGTGAATTTGAAAATCTTGTTTCGGTTCGTGATCGCGTGCTTGAATAATCGAAATTTTAGGTTTTGGATTCTAAATCTAATAACGCAAAGGGAAAGCACATTAAGGTACGCTAATCTAGATATTAAGGCAATTTAAAAATCCTAAAGACATTTAAAAACAATTAAAAGCTAATTAATAACTAAATTTCTCTAACTAATTAACTAAAAATGACAAATTAAAACTCTAAAAACTCAAAATTCAAATTTCTAAACTAAAATGTATTAAACTATTTTTTTAAAACACCTAAATCATTTTTTGAATTTTTAAACTATTTAAAACTACTTTTTAAACTAAATAATATTAAAAATTAAATTAAAAATACTAAACTTAATCCTAAAAATTAGAGAAAAATTATAAAAATACTAGACACTATTCCTGAGGTTTACAAAGAAAAACAAAACAAAAAGCTAATACCAATAAGCTAGGAAAATTCAATTAAGCTGATAAGCTAAAAACTAAAATGCATATAAGATTTTAATGAAACAAACTAAGAATGAAAAAGATCTAAGGGCGTGATGGTTAAGGCGTGTGTGTTGTGTGGGGGAGGTCGCAGGTTCGAGTCCTGTAACTGTCCCTTTTTTCAAAAACATTTTTTTTATTTTCTTTTTGAAATAGCTAAAGTATAAGCAAAAATAAGCACTTTTAATAAATGGACTTAAGACTAGAACTTATTATTAAGCTAGGAAAAAGCAGAAGTAAAAGTGACAGTTTAGCTTTAAACTTAGTTAAGACTTAATGATTTTTAGCTAAGACTAATCGACTCAATAAGCGCTTAGAAAACAAATAAGCAGAAAACAGACTTGAACCTAGACTTAATAAGCACTAATAGCTAAAAATAAGCAAACAAAATAAGCTAAAAAGCTACTAAATGCATTAAGACATTTTACACAAACAGAGGTTAAAAGGACTTTTTGACAAACTTTTTAAGCTAAATATGAGACTAAGAAGCACTAGGAAAAAGCTAAAAGTGAAAAACAGATAAAGTACTAGACTCAAAGTACACAAATAAGCTAAACTTAAGAAAACTAATTTAGGAAATAAGCTAGAAAAAGACAGATTAAAATGGCAGTTTACACTACTTGTGTTTGGCTTTTTGAAGAAAAATAACTTATTTACAGCTTAAAATTAAGGCTCAAAAACATTATTGACAACTTAAAAACTAGAAACATCTAATATTCAGTCTCCAATAAGTCAATTTCAACCAATTTTCATCAAAATTAAACTAGTCTTTAATCACATATTGATCTGCAAATCTAGGTTCTTAAGAACAAGTAAATAAACTACACTAATTGATAGTTTTTGATCTAAATGCTTAAGAGCTTTACCTAAAACTAAAAACTTAAATCAGATGCATACTAGAAACCAGTTTGGAACAAAAATAACATAACTCAAATAGACTTTTAAAATAATTCATTAAAAAGCATTTTATATGAACCAATAAACTAGCAGACTTTGAGATTTTGATAAAACTTAATACAAAACTTAACACTAACTAATATGATCTTATGAAAACTAATATTTAAACTTATTTTGAGCTTATGAAGTCCATTTTGATGACCAAAACAGCCTGCACATAACTTTCCTATATTTATACTACTTAACCCAAACACCCCTTTAAACCTTAAAATTTCAATTCTTAACTAAGACAGATCAAATTAAGCAATGAATTGTAAAAACAGATCAAGTACTAAGATTATTGAAGACAAATAAGCAAAAATCTAAGGTAAGATAAGCACTTAACAATAAGCTACACTAATAAGCTGTTTAAACTAATAATTGGACAAATTTTATTAAAACTTAAATTAAGCTAATCTAAACTATGAACTAGACATATTAAGTAATAATAAGATTGAATAAGCAATAATAAGAAAAGAATAACCACAAATAAGCAGTTTAATAAGCTGAGACATAAATTAAGCTAAAATGAGTAAAAGAGAAAGTACCTTGTCCTTTGCTCAAAACAAGGACATAAAATAGCTCTTTAGAGCTTATCTACAAGCTCCAGCTTATTTACATAAGCTGGTATGACCCTATAAGCCCATCTATTTCTGGAATATCTTCCATTTATAGCTTATTATGACTTTTAGGGACTTTAAGTGAAAGGCTTATTCAGTTAAGCTTAGGAGAGCTTAACTGAATTAGGACAAGCTTATGAAGTAAAAAAGAGCTTATTTAGCTTATTAGATTATGTCTAAACACATTTTAAACGGATTTGCATAAAAGTAAGGCTAAGAATTCAATACACATTTTAAAGGAAAACTAAAATTTTATTGATACTGAAAAGGTTACAAGCTAGAAAAGGAAATTACAATAACAATAAGCTGAAAATAAGCTAAAGAACTAAAAGCTACTAAAAACTACACGATTTCACTGTGTGATAGAGGCCCTTATTTATAGTGATGAGAAGATGATTCTAGACCTTTAGGAGCGTCTATCTTTTTTCAATCTTAACCGTTAGATCAAATCCAATCATCCAATCCGTCTTCTTAGCCCTTGGATTCTCTTACACGTATTTGCTCCAATCACAGCCCTCAGGATTGCCAACGTGGCTTAAGTTGTGTCAGACATGTCAGGCTTTGTCCTTCTAGAAGAAAGGAGCGTGTGAAGGGTATGGTTTTACCTGTTTTACTCGTTGCAGGTGAAAATGAGAGGGAAGATGGAAGCACAGTAACTTTGACCCGTGTTATATGTTTGACTTGGATCCAGGATGGGGCTTGGCTCTCTTTTGGGCTTGATATAGTTTTGGACTGGATTGGATTAGGATTTTGGATTTATAGTATAGGCTTATATTTTTGGAAAATGATTAATATCATTCAAGTGTTAATGGGCTGAATAGGCCTTCGGCCTCGTTTTCCCACGCTCTTCTAATCTCGTGCTCGTTTTTGTCATTCTTGGCTTTGTTTTTGTCCTTTTAAGAATATTCGTTACTTGCACAACACAATTCACAATACACATATATAAAATGCATATTTCATGTATTTTTTGGTCATTTAAGCTCATTTTAATAAGGAAAATTGATATGTGATTAAACACATATCAAAAATCCCCCATACTAAGCTATTGTCATGTCCTCACGCAATGTCATATACAAACATAGAAAACTAAAAATTTCAACCCCCCTAGACTAATTACCTCGAAAAGTAGCTAAGTGTTCATCTAATGGGATTAAGAAATCACTAGTTTAAAATGCCCCATTTTACAATTTTTTATATGCATACATTTATTATTATCATTCATTTCTTTTTTTAAAAAGGAAACTGTAAGGATCACGGAAAAAGAAACACAAAAAGGATAAATTCATCGTCCTTGATTTTTCACCCGCCCCAAACCAAGCTTAAAAAGAAATCATTGCGAAATACAAGTTAAGATGCTAACACTACTCATAGATGCAAATTGTGTACGCCTAGCTACTTTCTGCTCCCTTATTCCTAAATCCTCTAAGAATTTTATTTTTATTATTGGTGACAAATTAATTAAGTCCTTATTCATATAAAGTAAACCTGGTTTAGACCATAATTAGTTTGAAATCTATAACAACCCATAATTTTCATCAATGTAATTATCCATCTATTAAATTAGATGCATTTTTCATCAATGTAATATCTACTTATTAAATTAAGTACAACCATTTTCACGGGAATATTTTTGCTTTATTCCACCTATTATTTAACGTAACTTTCATAACCAAAGTAAACGAGCTTACGCAACCTACCTATGCCAATTTCATCAACGTTTATATCAAGTAAACATTATAATATGTCAAGCAATATGTTCTAAACTCCATTTTATCATACGTTATCTAATTAACGTACTTTTAAAAACGTTATTATAAAACGAATATTAAACGTTAATGTTTATATCAAAACCCTAACTTTATGTAATGTTTACATACAAAATAAATGTAATAGCCTTCAAGCATGTGTACAAGTGATCAATACATAATATTTAAATTACATTTTCCCTCCTAAATCAAAGTATAACTCATTTGAGCTCAATGTACAAGACAATAAAGCATAAAATCAAACTAGCTTATTTTCCCTCTATTTTCCTTCTAGATTTTGTACAACCTTTTCAACACCAGTTACAAACACTTATAGCACAACATTTGAACTAGATTTCCCTACCTTTTCATTACATATACACGTCCTAAATCCAAAACCCTAATTCAAAAACCCTAAACACCTTAACTAGTTTCAAACTAAGTTTTGACCTAGCAACCACCCTCCACCATGATCCACCACCATGCTAGCCTACTTGTCACCACCAAGCAACCACCCTACCACCTTGTCACTACCAAGCAACCACCCTAGCACCATTGTCTTACCCTTGCTCACCAAGAAAACACCCTACTTGTCACCCCTTAATAACCAAACCCTCTCCACCTCCCAACACCTCATCCTAGCCTTCCTTAGTCACCATGGCTAACCCTTTGCCACCACTCCAAGTAAACTTGGTCCCTAATTCTCTTAAACTTGGTCCCTAAGTATTTCTACACTATATATACACGCATACATACATACTTTTTCAATTCATCTCTAAAACTTAACATATACTCAAATCATGATCTAAACAAGTCCAAGGAAGGTTAAGAAGGAAGTACAAGCTGTTTTAAAACCAAGGTTTAAGAAGAACAAGGATCCTTGATTCATCTTTAAAGTTTTTGAGTTGTTTTTGCTCCATATGACCCATTTCATCCATTTCGTGTACTTGTAAGTCTCTAAGCTCGTTCCATAAGCTCTTGTATCATTATTAGATCATGTATAAGCTCCTTGTATAAGTTCTTGAATCATAAAGACACACGTTTGGTTTTCCTAAACCAAACGCATGCTTAAAACCCTAATAAGCCATTTTTGAAACCCTAATAAGCTAAAATCGATAAGCTGATATTATAAGCTATTTTAATAAGCTCATTTGTCATTTCTATAAGATTGAAAACTAATCTTAAAACCTTAAACCCATTGGGTTAATTTTTTTAAACCAAACGAACTCGTTTCGAATTTCTAAGCTAATAAGTTCTTTTGATAAGCTATAAGCTTGTTAAAACTTGCAAAACCAACTTATTTTAGCTTATTATGATAAGTTAAATGCTGCAAAACTAAATTGGTCAAGAACAAAAATACAAAATTATGGAATTTGGACTAAAAACCAAAACCATTCTCATGCAAAAGGGGATATAGAGAACATTGAGCGAAATTATTAAACTCTTGGCCAAAATGTAAATTATCAAAAGTTAAACTTCAGGGAGGCTCTAGTTTATCAACTTAAAGTAGAAAGGTTTAATGTTTTAAAAAATATAAATTAAAGGGTTAATTTTGTAAAGTACAATATATACCATGTATAATATTTGTCAGATTTGTATTCTCAAGGGTACATATTGTCATAATTCATGTATTCTTCAAGGGTAAAAATGTTATATTTCTAAAACAATATATTTAAATATTAAAAGACTCGATTTTATTAAAAGCCTTCACATTGCGTTATCATCATCGATCGAAACGTTATAAATCAATATGGTTAAATATATAAACATAAATTTTATCATCGCACTTAGCTTTGAAGAAACTTAAAATAATAATAATTCTATCATTTAATCTATAACATATCACGTTACTAGGGAATTTCATTGAGGGGTTTCATTTGGGTAGACGTTTTGACAAGTTGATGGATTTACAATTTAAAGTGTCCTAGCTCCTCAAACGTTTACTACATGACCTCTGATTATATAGCCACCGAACCTATACGATATTTACCATTAGTTACAAACAAAAACCATTAAACTTTATGAAATAAAGTTTGTAATATCAACAATCGAACTAAGACTTGACATATTACCCCAGGTTGCGTGACGAGGCCGTTTACTCCTATTTGAATTAAATTTCAAATCCATCAACTACCTTGATAAGGTGAGTTCATAGTCCTACCTTTACATGTTTTCTAAATCCCATGGGGAGATACATGCTATAACCATGAATACAAGTATTTTCCAACTGTATGCTATCCTGATATATTATTGCCTAAGTTTGCCTTCACTACTAATATTTCTTAATCATGAACCATTAGTCACTTGCGAGTGAACGTGAATATTGTGGATAGATCTATTAGGGGTGATGACTCCCGTTGGTGTACCCATACATGGGGTAACCAAACGCACTATATTTCAGAACAAAGGTTAACTTTGGCAAGTTACCTTTCATTAAGGACAGTTGTTCCTTCAAGTCGTTAAATTGACTTCGGATATTAATGTTTGGTTGCATGAGCTTAGGGCAATAATATTGTTTTCCATGATAATTGTATTCATTGCAATTATTACTATCACATTGACTTGTATTCGATTATTACATTTCAAACGTGTGAATTTTACTCAACCGTTGTGTTGACCCTTTTAGCATGTTTATCTCAGGTAATTGAGAAATCTATGGCATGGAGTGGCATTGGACTTGAGGACGTCCAGACTTGTTATCATTCAAACTTTATGTTTTTAATGTATTTTGGGACCTCTTTTCTAAAACTCTAAAATATTATTGAATGATAACTAAGTTTTCCAAAACGTCTCTTTTGAGTCGCTTTCTATGATTATGACTGTTGATTCAGGAAGTAATACCCCAAATTAGCTTCCGTTGTTATATGTCAAATATCGGGGTGTTACAGATTGGTATCAAGAGCCTCGATTATAGAGAACAAGGTTAAAACCTAAACTATAACTATTTTCCAAGAAAGGCCTCTGTGCCACTGCATTTCCCGAATAGTATGTAAAAGATACATAACTATTATATAAATAACTTATATTATTTTCCACTGGGTTGTTACAGAATTATGTCTACTCCTGACTATATCTACCTTGTTATCATCCCATCTGATTCTGATATTGAGGATGCTTTTTCCTCTACGCATACTCATGACTATACTCCGGCTCCACCAGACTATTTCCCAGCCTCACTGAGAAACACCTCTCCTAATCCTTCAGATGATTTATCTAAGTATCTTTGGGCCTCACTAGCCATTTTACCTATTCACGATGATCCGTATATGAAAGTCATGCAAGCAGATAATGCTACTAGTGATGAACCACCTATTCCACCATAAGCTCCTATTGCTCCACCAACTGCTTTGCCTCCATCTCTAGTATTACCACTATCACCAATGTTTGATTCCCAAGATTTCTTTTCTCCTAAAGAGATTTTACCACCTAAGAAACGAGCCTATTCCCGATCATCCTTCTCTACTTCTGCTCTACCTCAAGTATTTGAGATTGGAAAAAGTTCTCATAAGACGAGTTTGGAACGTCATGAGGAACAAATCGAGACTATTTTGAATCACTTAGATGAGCTCCCTCTTGAGCGTATTGAGCACATATAAGATATTATAGAAGGTCTTGGTAATGGTCGAGTAATCATACAACAAGATTTTGATCAACTAGAAACCGAACTTCAAGAAGCCCATACTAAGATTTCTGGATTTTAGAGAAAACAAATAAGGCATGCCGACGAGATTGTTCTTGCTCGCGTCAGGACTTCTACTTTAGAGATACTCATCGAGGATATCCAGATTAGCCACCGATCAGATATGAAGAGTCTTCTGAACAAAATCCAAGAGCTCAAGAACCACAAGGGAGGACCATCAGACTACTAGACTAGATCTTTATCATTTACAGCTTTTGTTAGAATCCAACCACTGGATGTGTGGCATAAATAATGACACTTGTCAAATTTTGACTATGTAAAATATGTAAGACAAGTTGTTTATGACTTAATACAGTGGTGATTCCATTATACTTCGCTGTTTATGATACCGATTTATGTATGTCATGGTTGTCTATCCTATATTTTGTAGTATGAAACTTGCAACCAGTGTCAGTAACTTGTCATGACTGTGGAGAGAAAGAGCATTACAGAAACTAGTGCCCAAAGGCAAACAACAGTGCCCATGGAAGAGCATAAATGCTGAGGGACAAGAACGTTCGCCAAGACCCAAACATAGTCACGAGTACATTCCTTCTAAACCAACATTTAGCTAAAGTATTATTTGATTCAGGAGCCGATAAAAGTTTCGTATCCATATCTCTTGCTTCTATGCTTAATATCCCACCAATTACACTAGATACCACCTACAACATTGAAATGGCCAATGGAAACCTAGTAGGCACTAATAGCGTTATCCAGGGTTGCACACTGATTTTGTTAAACCAACCCTTCGAAATTGGTCTCATGCTGATTAAACTCGGTAGTTTTGACATCGTCATTGGTATGGATTGGTTATCCATGTATCATGCTAGAATTATCTGTGACGAGAAAGTCGTCCACATCCTAATCGACGGTGAAATTTTGATCATCCGAGGTGATCAAAGTAAAACCCGACTAAGCCTCATATCCTGTATTAAAACTGAAAGGTATATATCCAGAGGATGTTAAGTTTTCGTAGCCCAAGTAATGGAGAAGAAGTCAGACAAAAAACGACTGGAAGAAATACCAGTGGTCAGAGAATTTCCAGAAGTTTTTCCTGAAGATCTACCTGGCCTTCCTCCAGTTCGCCAAGTAGAATTCCAAATCGATTTAATTCCAGGAGCGGCACCAGTAGCTCAAAGAAAGAAAAAGAAAAAAAAAAAATGGAAAAAAAAAAAAGAAAAAAAAAAAAAAAAAAAAATATAAAAAAAAAAAAAAAAAAAAAAAAAAAAAAAAAAAACAAAAAAAAAAAAAAAAAAAAAAAAAAAAAAAAAAAAAAAAAAAAAAAAAAAAGAAAAAAAAAAAAAAAAAAAAAAACAAAAAAAAAAAAAAAAAACAAACAAAAAAAAAAAAAAAAAAAAAAAAAACAGAAAAAAAAAAAGAAAAAAAAAAAAAAAAAAAGAAAAAAAACGAGCACCTTACAGATTAGCTCCTTCAGAAATGCAGGAACTATCTGACCAACTACAAGAGTTAGCAGACCAAGGTTTTATCCGACCGAGTACTTCGCCTTGGGGAGCTTCCCTGTCTTATTTGTTAAAAAGAAAGACGAATCTTTCAGAATGTGTATCGATTACCGGGAGTTGAATAAACTCACGGTAAAGAATCGTTACCCATTACCCAGGATCGATGATTTATTCAACCAACTTCAAGGTTCGAGTGTTTACTTGAAAATTGACTTAAGATCAGGCTATCATTAACTGAGACTTAAGGATGAAGATTTTCCTAAGACTGCTTTTAGAATACGGTACAGACACTATGAATTCTACGTGATTCCATTTGGTTTAACTAACGCACATGTTGTGTTCATGGATCTTATGAACCGTGTTGACAAACCATACTTGGATAAATTTGTGATAGTGTTCATCGATGATATTCTTATCTACTCCCATAACAAAGAAAGACACACAAATCACCTAAGAATAATCTTGGAATTACTCAAAAAGGAGAAATTATATGCCAAGTTCTCCAAATGTGATTTCTGGACCAGTATCGTGCAGTTTATTGGGCACGTAATTGATAGTCAAGGAATTCACGTTGACCCCGCCAAGATTGAAGCAGTTAAGAATTGGGCATCTCCTACCATACCCACAGAAGTACACCAATTCTTAGGACTTGCTGGTTACTATCAGAGATTTATCAAAGATTTTTCGAAGATTGTAAAGTCTTTAACTGAATTAACCCAAAAAAATAAGAAGTATATCTGGGGAGAAGACCAAGAATCAGCCTTCTAATTACTAAATCAAAAATTATGTGAAGCTCCAATCTTAGCATTACCAGAAGGAAACAATGACTTTGTCATTTACTGTGATGCATCAAATCAAGGTCTGGGAGCGGTGTTAATGCAAAGAGAAAAAGTTATTGCATATGCATCCCGACAACTTAAGCCTAATGAAGAAAACTATACCACACACGACCTTGAATTAGGAGCAGTTGTGTTCGCTCTTAAAATTTTGAGACACTATCTGTATGGCACAAAGTGTATTGTGTTCACTGATCATAAAAGTCTTCAGCATATCCTTGATCAGAAAGAGTTGAACATGAGATAACGCCGTTGGTTAGAATTGCTCGCAGATTACGATTGTGAGATTCGCTACTATCCTGGAAAGGCAAATGTTGTAGCAGATGCCTTAAGCCAGAAGGAACGAATCAAACCACTCTGAATTAGAGCATTAGTTATGACCCTTCACCCAAAATTACCATCACAAATCCTCGAAGCCCAAACTGAGGCAATCAAAGAAGAAAACATCAAAGTTGAGAACCTATAAGGAATGAACAAAGCATTTAAAGTACGTCCTAATGGAACCCGATGAATCAAGAATTGAAGTTGGATACCACTCTTTGGTAATTTGAGGGACTTGATCATAAATGAATCCCGTAAATCAAAGTATTCCATCCACCCAGGTTCTGACAAGATGTATCAGGATCTAAAGAAACTCTATTGGTGGCCTAACATGAAGGGAATCATCGCTGAATATGTCGGCAAGTGTTTGACATGCTCTAGAGTTAAAACAAAATGTCAGAAGCCATCTGGCTTACTGATACAACTAGAGATTCCTACATGGAAATGGGAAAGAATAACGATGGACTTCGTTACAAAACTACCCAAAACATCAAGCGGACATGACCCAATTTGGGTCATTGTAGATCGTCTTACCAAATCAGCACATTTTATCCCCACTAGAGAGACAGATAGTATGGAAACCCTTACAAGGTTGTATATAAAGGAAATAGTTTTACGGCATGAAGTGTCGATATCCATCATCTCGGATCGTGACAGTCATTTCACATCCAGATTCTGGCAGTCAATGCATAATGCTTTAGGTACTCAATTAGACATGAGTACGACATATCATCCCGAAACCGATGGACAAAGTGAAAGAACCATCCAAACACTCGAAGATATGCTTCAAGCCTGTGTTATAGAATTTGGAAAAGGATGGGAAAGATACTTACCATTGGTAGAACTTTCTTACAACAACAGTTACCATGCCAGTATTAAGGCAGCACCATTCGAGGCACTTTATGGTAGAAAGTGCAGATCACCTGTCTGCTGGGCTGAAGTTGGAGATGTTCAACTCACGGGACCAGAGATAATCCATGAAACCACTGAAAAGATAGTACAAATTCGACAACGCTTGCAAGCTGCAAGCGATCGGCAAAGAATTTACGCCAACGTAAGGCGAAAGCCTTTGGAATTCCATATTGGAGATCGTGTTATGTTAAAAGTGTCACCTCGAAAAGGTGTCATCCGATTCGGAAAACAAGCAAATCTTAACCCCCGGTACATTAGACCATTTAAGATCCTTAAAAGGGTCGGTCTAGTGGCATACACACTTGAGCTTCCCGAAGAACTCAGTAATGTCCACAGTACCTTCCACGTTTCTAATCTAAAGAAATACCTATCTAACGAATCTCTCATCATTCCAATGAAAGAGCTTCGACTCGATGACAAACTTAATTTTGTGGAAGAACTAGTGGAAATTATGGATCGAGAAGTCAAGCAATTGATACAAAGTCGTATTCCTATAGTTAATTAAGATGGAACTCTAAAAGAGGACTAGAATTTACGTGGGAACGCGAAGATCAAATTCGTGCCAAGTATCCAAATCTTTTTTCAAACATCACTCCATCATCTAACTAAATCTCGCGACAAGATTTCTTTTAAGGTTGGGAGAATATAACAACCCACAATTTTCATCAATGTAATTATCCATCTATGAAATTAGATGCATTTTTCATCAATGTAATATCTACTTATTAAATTAAGTACAACCATTTTCACGGGAATATTTTTGCTTTATTCTGCCTATTATGCAACGTAACTTGCATAACCAAAGTAAACGAGCTCACGCAACCTACCTATGCCAATTTCATCAACGTTTATATCAAGTAAACGTTATAATATGTCAAGCAATATGTTCTAAACTCTATTTTATCATACGTTGTATATTTAACGTACTTTTCAAAACGTTATTATAAAACGAATATTAAACGTTAACGTTTATATCAAAACCCTAACTTCATGTAATGTTTACATACAAAATGAATGTATAAGCCTTCAAGCATGTGTACAAGTGATCAATACATAATATTTAAATTACATTTTCCCTCCTAAATCAAAGTACAACTCATTTGAGATTAATGTACAAGCCAATAAAGCATAAATTCAAACTAGCTCATTTTCCTTCCATTTTCCTTCTAGATTTCGTACAAACTTTTCAACACGAGTTACAAACACTTATAGCACAACATTTAAACTAGATTTCCCTCCCTTTTCATTACATATACACGTCCTAAATCTAAAACCCTAATTTAAAAACCCAAAACACCTTAACTAGTTTCAAACTAAGTTTTAACCTAGCAACCGCCCTCCATCATGATCCACCACCATGCTAGCCTACTTGTCGCCATCAAGCAACCACCCTACCACCTTGTCACTACCAAGCAACCACCCTAGCACCATTGTCATACCCTTGCTCACCAAGAAAACACCCTACTTGTCACCCCTTAATAACCAAACCCTCTCCACCTCCCAACACCTCATCCTAGCCTTCCTTAGTTACCATGGCTAACCCTTCGCCACCACTCTAAGTAAACTTGGTCCCTACTTCTCCTAGACTTGGTCCCTAAGTATTTCTACACTATATATACACGCATACATACATACTTTTTCATTCATCTCTAAAACTTAACATATACTCAAATCATGATCTAAACAAGTCCAAGGAAGGTTAAGAAGGAAGTACAAGCTGTTTTAAAACCAAGATTAAAGAAGAACAAGGATCCTTGATTCATCTTTAATGTTTTCAAGTTGTTTTTCTCCATACGACCCATTTCATCCATTTTGTGTACTTGTAAGTCTCTAAGCTCATTCCATAAGCTTTTGTATCATTATTAGATCATGTATAAGCTCCTTGTATAAGTTCTTGAATCATAAAGACATACGTTTGGTTTTCCTAAACCAAACGCATGCTTAAAACCCTAATAAGCCATTTTCGTATATGTAATAAGCTAAAAGCCATAAGCTAGTCTTATAAGCTATTTCAATAAGCTCATTTGTCGTTTCTATAATCTTGAAAACTAATCTTAAAACCTTAAACCCATCGGGTTAATCTTTTTAAACCAAACGAACCCGTTTTGGATTTTCAAGCTAATAAGCTCGTAAAACATACTTATTTTAGCTTATAATAATAAGCTATAACCTGCAGAATTGATTTCAAGATCAAAAATACAAAAATTATGGAATTTGGACTAAAAACACAAAACATTTCATGCAAAGGGGTATATATTGTAACTTTTGAAATTATTAAACTTTTGGGCCAAAAATGTAATTATTCTAAAGTTAAACTTCAGGGGTTTGTTTTGTCATACTTGAAAGTTAAAGGTTTAATGTTTTAAAAATATAATTAAAGGGTTAATTTTGTAAATATATATATATACTAAGGGTATATATTCTCATATTTGTATTCTTAAGAGTATATATTGTCATATTTGTATTCACAAGGGTATGAAATGTAATATTTTTATAAAAATATATTTAAATATTATAAGACTCGATTTTATTAAAGATGACACATTTGTCGTTATCATTCATCGATAAAAATATTACAAAACAATTATGTTATATATATAACATAATTTATCATCCACTAGCTTTTAAAGAAACCTAAAATAATAAATTTTTTATCATTTAATCTATAACATATCACGTTACTAGGAAATTTCATGTGAGGGGTTTCATTTTGGTAGAGATTTTGACGAGTTGCTGGATTTATGATTTAAAGTGTCCTAACTCCTCAAACGTTTACTACATGACCTCTGGATTATGATAGCCCGAACAGTGATACGATATTTTCACAAGTTTACAAAACCAGAAACCATTTAAACTTTATGAAATAAAGTGTGTAATATCAACAATTTCGGACTAAGACACAACATATTACCTAGGTTGGGAACGTGTCCATTTTACTCCTATTTGAATTAATTTCAAATCAATCAACTGCCTTGATAAGGTGAGTTCATAGTCCCACCTTTACATGTTTTCTAAATCCCGTAAGGAGATACATGCTATAACCATGCATACAAGTATTTTCCAACTGTATGCTATCCTGATATATTATTGCCTAAGTATTCTTACTGACAATATTTCTTAATCATGACCATTAGTCTACTTGCGAAACGTGAAATGTGGAATATTGGGGATAAATCTATTGGGTATGGTGGACGACTCACGTTGGTGTACCCGTACATGGGGTAACCAAACGCACTATATTTGAGAGCAAAGGTTATCTTTGGTAAGTTACCTTCCTTAATGCAGTTGTTCCTTCAAGTCGTTAATAATTGACTCGGATGTTAAGTTTGGTTTGCATGAGCTTTGTTGGGCAATAATAATGTTTTTCATGTTAATTGTATTCATTGCATTGCAATTATTACTATCACATTGACTTGTATTCGATTATTACATTTCAAACTTGTGAATTTCACTCAACCATTCTGTTGACCCTTTTATCATGTTTATCTTAGGTAATCGAGCAATTTATGGTATGGCGTGGCATTGGACTTGAGAACGTCCAAACTTGTTATCATTCAAACTTTATGTTTTCAATGTATTTTGGGACCTCTTTTGTAAAACTCTGATATATTATTGAATGATAACTAAATTTTCGAAAATGTCTCTTTTGAGTCGTTATGACAGTTGATTCATGAAGTAATACCCTAAATTAGCTTCCACTGCTATATGTCAAATATCGGGGTGTTACAAAATCCTTTCTTAAAGAGACGATATGGAGAGAATAAGGTCCACATTAAAGTTCTAATTTTGCATGATTTATGGTTTATCCTTTTTATTTCATCCAAAACAACTCAACTACGAGTCCAGGGACGGAGGCTTTATTTAGATAACCCCGGAGTCGAAATTTGGCTTTATTATTATTATTATTGCAATATTATTATTTCCCCCCGATCCTTTAAACAACTACCCATCGGTATGCGAGCCAACCATGGTCCAGGAGTCTTATTTCGACCAGGAGATCCTCAACCTTTTTGAAAACTATCACATCGGTATGTGAGCCGACCATGATCCAATAAACTTTTATCAGTCTCGGATTTATTATTATTATTATTATTATTATTATTATTATTACCTCCACCCTTTAAACGACTGTCACATCGGGCGCGAACCGACCATGATCCAGAAGTCTTATCTCGGCTTCGGTTTATTACATTATTATTATTATTATAGCCAAATTTCAAGTCTTGTCGTCTTTTAACTACCTAGACAACGGTAGCGAGCTGTCAGGAATCGGTAGCCTATTTCCCCCACAACACTGACAAAACCTCGATGAGTACCTTACTTTCACCAGAAGGAATCTCTACGACGGGATTTAAACTAAGAATCACAAAACCTTAGTAACTTATTTATTCATCAAATTATATATCACATTATGAATCTGGTGGGTGCAAAGCCACAATTAATCCCTTGAGTTGTAATGAGATAACTACTCCTCCGTTTTGCGTCTAACTTTTATAAAAACTCTATCATTGTTCGTTATTCGCAAATTTAAAATCTTTAATAAAAAAGGTTCCGGCGAATGCTTTGGACTTAATAAAAACAACTTTGCATATTTAAACTCTTATTTGGAAACTTGCAAATAATAGCTTTCTGTAAGCTAGAGAATTCGCGTTTTAAAGCTTCTTGTATAAAAGCTAGCAAAGCTTAAATTTAGATAGGGTAAGGGGCAAGCTAGAGCGCTATACGCGTGATAATGTCAAAATTTATTCTTGTTTTGACCATCGGATAATCAACATTGGTGACAACAATACACTTATTTTTATTTTTGTGAACAACTTTTTATTTTTGGCATTTAAATAGCAAATACTTTTGGTATTTTTGGTGGCAAAACGGGGTTACGTGAAGACAAAGCAAATGCAAGCAAGATCAAATCAATAGATACCCCCGATACTAGAACTAAACATTGTCCTCAATGTGAGACTGTCACCCCCATACTAAAACCAATGCATAATCCTAATATAAAAGGGTCCCTATGTAAATCTAAAGTCGTTTATTAATTATGTTAATAGATAAACGTTAGTCAATAAGATCTAGGATATCGTATTCCCATATATAAGCATGCTAAGGATTGAACATCGAGTGAACGATGGACAAAACAAAGAGCATGAGAGTCTTCATAATCTGGGCAATCATGGACATAAAACACAAGCCACGAAACACAAGAAAGGAGGAGGCGAGACTCCTCACGTCACACTAATTAGAAAATAGAAAAAGAAGATATAAAACACGGGTTTCCTCTCGAGAAGCGCTTGTTTTTGTGCGAGTCTCTAGCTTGACTCACCCCGAATTCCTTTGTCCTTGGGGCAGAAACAGAAAAATGGAAAAATCATCATCGAATTTTCATATGCCACCGGCTCTAAGGAATAGAAACTATAAGCAAAGATGTCGGGGTCAAAAATGGTGTCCTCACTCCCAGAAAAGAGAAGAAGAAGACAATCTACAAGATAGGTAAGAAAAGGAAGAAAGATTTTGATAACAAATGTGAGGTAAAGATAATGGTGATCCTCAAAGGGTAACCTCACATATGTCGGAGAAATAATTTTCTCATGAATCTCGGGGTCGAAAACTTTGACCATTCTCTTCAAATCATCATTATCAGGTTCATCCTTTAAGCTTCTTGGGTCATGATCTAAAAATACCTCAAGAGGAAGATTATGGGTAGTATCATTAGTAAGAAAACACTCAAGATAGATTACGTCTCCCTCCGAATCATGATAACCGTCCTCAATATCCGTAGAAACATCAATATATAGAAAAGCATCAATCTCATCAATATCGCCTCCTGGGTCGAAACACTCATCCTTATTAGCATCGAAAAGAGGTGTGACTAGTAAAACCGGCTCATCAAAGTTAGAAACATAAGAGTCCTTATTCTTGATGTCCTCTAACACCTCATTAAAAAGAGGATTTACATCACTAGAGATGTACTCTTCATTGAATTCAAAAAGAGGGTTTGAATAAATTAAAAAAATTTCCTTCAGAACATCCTCCTTAGGAAATGACTCGTCATCGCTAGAGGTAAAATCATAATTAGAATTGAAGAGAGGATTAGATAAAGTTACAAAATTACCACTTAAAACGTCAAAAAGGGGAGAATCATCACAAAAAGGCAAATCACACTCACTGTCATTGTCGGATGTATCCTCGGACTCACTTGGGATTGGGACAAAGTCCTCAACACTAGACTTTATTACTTCTTTCGATTCCTTTTTAGGAATAGTGCTAAGATCCTCATCCCCCATGATGAGAGAGTCCTCGGGCTCCATAGTCGGTAAGACGGGTGTGATTGCAATAGACAGAGGAAGTTGAGAAATAATTTCATTCAAAGGAATAATATTATCCTCGTCATCATCGTCATCATAGCAAATAGTATTGAAATGTCGCGAAGGCTCGGGAGTATGAGTACTGAGATTAGCCGCCTGTTCTCGTTGGCGAAACATTTCAACCACGGATTGCATAGTTTTAAGAAGTTTATTCCTTGACTGAATCATATCATTCCATTTATTATGCACATCATTCATCCTCTGCTGATCTTGAGGCTAATGATCGATGGAATACTGTGGGGGTTGGTTAAAACCGTAGGAATTATAAGGATTAGGCTCAACGTAGTTTTGATGCCACGGTTGACACTGAAATTCTCATGAGGACCCCCATAATTCACATAAAAAATATATTGTTGAGAAAAACTCGATGAATTTTGTGGATAATAATTATCACCAAAGTTTTGATTGTAGCTCGGTTCCTGCTCATAGATAAGCGGTACCCGTGGTGTACAATCAAACCCATAGTGAGAATCGTTCCCACATAACTCACACGAGTATGTCTGGGACTGTGGAGAGTGGTTGAAAACGTTTGGAGGATCATTGAAAGAGTTCGGATTTGGATTATAAACGAATGAATTTCCAGCTCTTGAAGCGCAAAATGAACAAAATCCACTTCTAAGATTATTTCCACACCACTCGCAAGTACACCGTCGACAAAGTAAACCATCTAACGGACCTCCACACCCAAAGCAACCACGTTGGTTGAATGACGACATTAGAAAAGATAAGAATTAAATGATATTGAAGATTGAGAAGAATATTTTTGAAATTTTATATAATAATGAGTAGAAAATAATAAAAATATTTTTGGAACCGACTATCAAAAGTGCACGGTAGATCTCTAGAAAATGCACAAAGAAGCAGAGGAGCAGGTAAGCGCGAAGCGTTTTAAAAACCTTCTCCTTTTGGGTCGAAGTTCATCAGATCAACCCTCCTTATACCTCTCTTATAGTTTGTTAATCTAAAGATGAGCCGATTTAACAATTGACAACATGGTTTCTTTTGTTGCTTTTTCAATTTTTTTGGTACTTTCAATACTTTAGGAAAAGTATTGTTGGTGTTTTAATTAATCCACAAATATAAATCGAGAAAAATAAAATATTTTTTATTTTTTTAAGTTTTATATAAAAGAAAATGAAAAATAATAAAGAAATATAAAATATATATTCATAAAAAACGATAACTTTACAGGGAAGGGTCTTTAATGCACTAATCTTCAAACTTTAACTCGATAATCGTAACACACTTCTCCGGCAGCGGCGCCAAAAATTTGATTCGTCTTCAATTATATATAAATAATATATAGTAAAAGCAAATTGGCAAATCGCTCTTGTGAAAGAGTGATAAGCTACCGTTAATAAAATATATTTCCGAAAAGTATTGATGAGAAAATTACCCTTAGGAATGGATAAAGTTTAAATCGTTCCCGAGTCGTTTTCCCAACGAAGCGTGAATTTGAAAATCTTGTTTCGGTTCGTGATCGCGTGCTTGAATAATCGAAATTTTAGGTTTTGGATTCCAAATCTAATAACGCAAAGGGAAAGCACATTAAGGCACGCTAATCTAGAAATTAAGGCAATTTAAAAATCCTAAAGACATTTAAAAACAATTAAAAGCTAATTAATAACTAAATTTCTCTAACTAATTAACTAAAAATGACAAATTAAAACTCTAAAAACTCAAAATGCAAATTTCTAAACTAAAATGTATTAAACTATTTTTGTAAAACACATAAATCATTTTTTGAATTTTTAAACTATTTAAAACTATTTTTAAACTAAATAATACTAAAAATTACATTAAAAATACTAGACACTATTCCTGAGGTTTACAAAGAAAAATGAAACAAAAAGCTAATACCAATAAGCAAGGAAAATTCAATTAAGCTGATAAGCTAAAAACTAAAATGCATATAAGATATTAATGAAACAAACTAAGAATGAAAAAGACCCAAGGGCATGATGGTTAAGGCGTGTGTGTTGCGTAGGGGAGGTCACAGGTTTGAGTCCTGTGACTGTCCCTTTTTACAAAAACATTTTTTTATTTTCTTTTTGAAAAAGCTAAAGTATAAGAAAAAATAAGCACTTTTAATAAATGAACTTAATACTGAAACTTATTATTAAGCTAGGAAAAAGCAGAAGTAAAAGTGACAGTTTAGCTTTAAACTTAGTTAAGACTTAATGATTTTTAGCTAAGACTAATCGACTCAATAAGCGCTTAGAAAACAAATAAGCAGAAAACAGACTTAGACCTAGACTTAATAAGCACTAATAACTAAAAATAAGCAAACAAAATAAGCTGAAAAGCTACTAAATGCATTTAGACAGTTTACACAAACAGAGGTTAAGAGGACTTTTTGACAAACTTTTTAAGCTAAATATGAGACTAATAAGCACTAGGAAAAAGCTAAAAGTGAAAAACAGATAAAGTACTATACTCAAAGTACACAAATAAGTAAACTTAAGAAAAACTAATTTTAGGAAATAAGCTAGAAAAAAGACAAATTCAAATGGAGTTTCCACTACTTGTTTTTTGGCTTTTGAAGAAGAATGGACTTATTTGCAGCTTAAAATTTAAGACTCAAAAACATTATTGACAACTTAAAAACTAGAAACAGCTAATATTCAGTCTCTAATAAGTCAATTTCAACCAATTTTCATCAAAATTAAACTAGACTTTAACCACATTTTGATATGAAAATCTAGGTTCTTAAGAACAAGTAAATAAACTACACTAATTGATAGTTTTTGATCTAAATGCGTAAGAGCTTTACTTAAAACTAAAAACTTAATTCAAATGCATACTAGAAACTAGTTTTGAACAAAAATAACACAACTCAAATAGACTTTTAAAGTAATTCATTAAAAAGCATTTTATATAAACTAATAAACTAGCAGACTTTGAGATTTTGATCAAACCTAATACAAAACTTAACACTAACTAATATGAGCTTATGAACACTAATATTTAAACCTAATTTGAGCTTATGAAATCCATTTTGATGACCAAAATAGCCTGTACATAACTTTCCTATATCTATACTACTTAACACAAACACCCATTTAAACCTTGAAATTTCAATTTTAAACAAAGACATATCAAATTAAGCTATGAATTGTAAAAACATATCAAGTACTAAGATTATTGAAGACAAATAAGCAAAAATCTAAGGTAAGATAAGCACTTAACAATAAGCTACACTAATAAGCTGTTTAAACTAATAATTGGACAGATTTTATTAAAACTTAAATTAAGCTAATCTAAACTATGAACTAGACATATTAAGTAATAATAAGGCTGAATAAGCAATAATAAGTAAATAATAAGCACAAATAAGTAGTTTAATAAGCTGAGACAGAAATTAAGCTAAAATGAGTAAAAGAGAAACTACCTTGTCCTTTGCTCAAAACAAGGACATAAAATTGCTCTTTAGATCTTATCTACAAGCTCCAACTTATTTACATAAGCTGGTATGACCCTATAAGCCCATCCATTTCTGGCTTATCTTCCATTTATAGCTTATTATGACTTTTAGGGACTATTTAAGTGAAAGGCTTATTCAGTTAAGCTTAGGAGAGCTTAACTGAATTAGGACAAGCTTATGAAGTAACAAAGAGCTTATTTAGCTTATTAGGTTATGTCTAAATACATTTTAAATGGATTTACGTAAAAGTAAAGCTAAGAATTCAATACACAATTTAAAGGAAAACTAAAATTTTATTAATACTAAAAAGGTTACAAGCTTGAAAAGGAAATTACAATAACAATAAGCTAAAAATAAGCTAAAGTACTAAAAGCTACTAAAAACTACACGATTTTACTGTGTGATAGAGGCCCCTATTTATAGTGATGAGAAGATGATTCTAGACCGTGAGGAGCGTCTATCTTCCTTCAATCTTAACCCTTAGATCAAATCCAATCATCCAATCTGTCTTCATAGCCTTTGGATTCTCTTATACGTATATGCTCTAATCACAACCCTCAAGATTGCCAACGTGGCTTAAGTTGTGTCAGACATGTCAGGCTTTGTCCTTCTAGAAGAAAGGAGCGCATGAAGGGTATGGTTTAACCTGTTTTACTCGTTGCAGGTGAAAATGAGAGGAAAGATGGAAGCACAGTAACTTTGACCCGTGTTATATGTTTGACATTGATCCAGGATGGGGCTTGTGTCTCTTTTGGGCTTGATATAGTTTTAGACTGGATTATATTAAGATTTTGGATTTATAGTATAGGCTTATATTTTTAGAAAAGGATTACTATCATTCAAGTGTTAATGGGCTGACCCGACCCACAAAATTGGTACGGGTTGGCCCATTAAAAATGAATACGCCTTCGGCTTCATTTCCTCACGCTCTTTCAATCTCGTGCTTGGTTTTTTCATTTTTGGCTTCGTTTTTGTTCTTTTAAGAATATCTGTTACATGCACAACACAGTTCACAATACACACATATACAATGCATTTTTCATGTATTTTTTGTCATTTAAGCTCATTTTAATAAGGAAAATTGATACGTGATTAAACACATATCACATCTATACATTTCTTGATATGTGTATTCCACCCCTATAATATATATATATATATATATATATATATCTTGTTGCACGAAACTAACCCTTGATGTAGGTTAAGAATTTGCAACATATTTGATCCTTGGATCCGCTAGAATCAATATACAATGGAATGCAAGTGTCATAGGAGTGAAATGAGCTAAGGGGTGCTCGAGTGTCAATGTAGATATCTTGAGATGATTAAACGAGGTTGATAAAAGCAAGACTTCACTAGGGATGATGCAAGCTCGCTTCTTTGGTTCAAGGTTTAAGGTGTAGTATAAGTCTCGCCTAAGAGTCCACCTTTTTGCTTCCACAAAAGGGGGAGAAGAAGTGTAAACAAGTAACTTATACATTTTACTATGAGTTATAGTTTACATATTTTTGTCATCATCAAAAAGGGGGAGATTGTTGGTAGAAATATTACGATATTTAATCTATACATTCTCTTCATGTTTTAATAATGACAAACATGTAACTTATAACACATAACGTAAAGTGCTTAAGTTACTCGTGATCCCAAATCATCAATTCGTTCATACGACAACATCTCTCGACGTCTCAAGTCTGCTTCAACGAAGTTTGCACCCGACGTAAATCACTAAAGGTATGAATAAATAAATGCTTAATTTATTTTATGATCAAAGGAAATTTTTCTCAAACCTTACATTTTTATAAAATGTAACAAACAATTTTTAAAACTTATACAAAACATTTTGTATTTAAAAGAAATTTTTTAATCAAAATAAACATTTTGAATTCAAATTTTCTACCTAAAAATGGCTAGAAATGTTCCAGAAAACACCTCCTATGGAAAAGACAAAAAAAGGAGCGTCCAGGCCTGGGCGGCCCCCTTAATTATAAGGGCGGCCCCCTTAGTGATAATGTCACACCCCGACAATGGCAGAAACTTAGGAACGCAACATAATGATCAATCATAACACAAGATACAATATTGAGAAAACTACAATGCATAAACTTTAAGTGTTACGAAGATCATCAACCTCGAACAACCTCGAGTGATGTCCCAAATCACAATCAAATCCATAAACTCTTGCAATATCCAATAGCCCACATAAGGGTCCAAATCCAAACTTTAAACCAAAATGTTCCAAATACTAAAACCATTAAAAATAAACAAGCAAGACTTCACATGAAAATCCACTCGGGATACTTCTAAGTCTGCTATCATAAATCACCAACTTATTCCTCTTTCACTTCACCTGAAAATGATACTCGAAAACGTCAACAATATTGTTGGTGAGCTCGTAGGTTTTACCTTAAACCCAAAAGCTGTGCCAAAATATCAAACAGTGGACAATAGTGCAATATGACAGTGAATATGTATGCAAACAATAATAGCATCCCCGCTAATCAATCACCATATGTCTCTTACGCACCTAAAGGGCCTACCATTTGGTGCACTAAATTAGGGCAGGACAACACACAAACTAGCGTAGGCATACCCATCCGCTCTAATAATCACACAAATACTGGGTAGGCGTACCCATTCGATCCAAACAATCATGCAACACATAATATTCACATAGCAGTCATAAGCACATATCTTGTCCAAAAACAAAACCACATTTCGCACAGTTCAATTCAAAACGGTTCAAAACACATTTGAGTATCATTTCCCCTAACGGAAAACCGTAAAAATGAGGCTACGAGAACTCACCTCAAGCAAGTCTTTAGCAACCAAATCTCAATCACACAAGTAAATGCAACGACGTCCGCACACGACCTAGTCCAGTTAATGTCCCATTTTAATCATATTCCAATCAGTTCTTTCAAGTTTGATGTGTATTGAGTTTTGACGCGTTGTAACAATACCCATAATTTTTTGTGGTGGATGTTGATGACATATCCAACAATCATTACCAATACTTATTAATAATACAACTCTATTTACTAATTTAAAGAAAATAGATAAGTAATATAAGTAAATATTTATAATTAATAATTATAAATATATCTCGATAAGTCTATTCGGTAACCTTAGTCACTGAAAAAATAATCATAATAGGCTTGAAAATGGAACGTTTATTCATAATAAACATATTTGTGAAGTTTCGAGAAAAAAAAATATTTTTCGTCTTTTAGTGAATTTATTAAATAAATAAAATAACTAAAATAATTAAATAATATTTTATTATTTAAATATCAAAAATCATGTTTTAGGAAAAATTTCTAAGTATAAATTTTTACGAAATTTGGACATGACCCGTAGGCTCATACAACGTTTTCCAAGGTTTTAAACCTTAGTTCCAAACACTTTTCAAACTTTCGACACTTTTCGACAAACATCCAAAAATCTAAATCATTAACGTTTACTAAAACGTTTTTCCCAAATTAGCGTTCAATATCACTTTGCAAATACATTTCACTTCCAAAAAGCCCGTCAAAACTCTTATAACGACTAAATATCGCTTATTGGGCTTTAGGGCCCAATAAGGGTCCATTAAGACATTTATAAGTCCAAAATACGATCCAAGTCCAAAACCAAGGTCCATTTACATACATAAGCTCATACTAATAAATAGAAAGTAATCTGGACCACAATAACCCCTCCCATTAAGCTACACCTTAAATAGGCTTATTGGCCGTGAGCCTATAAGCTCCACAATACATATATTAAGCTTGACAATAAGCTAATAAGCTACGTATCACATTTGGTTACTACCATAAGCTATAAAAATAGTCCACAAACATACGCCATATCACAAAAATAATCAAAACCACTTTCCTTGTAATTATGAATAGTGACGTGGCATTTAAGTCCAAAATAAGCCACGAAATAGCTTAAAACTACTCTGAAATAAGTTATACAAGCTATTATACAAAATAAGCTATTTTGCAACATATGTTATTCAACCATCACGACCACAACATCAACCCTACAAAAACCCCTCTTTTTCTTCTTTAATTCGATGAACGAAACACCCGTTTTTATATCCGTTTCGTTTCTAAAAATCGATTTTTACAACGATCAACTTGTACACCTAACATTTATGCATCAATATAAACCCAAAAGGACAAACGAAATTTAAATTTGAAAACTTACAAGAAAATCTTCAAAAATGTAGATTTCGACATGAACCAGACAACCCAAACGTTGTTTAAATGAATACCCGAGCACTAGAATCAACCTAATATATCACCATTCTTCATGTTTTTGATCAAAATTTCAAAACTAAAAGTGTTTGTATGTGTGCTTTGTTCAGACGCCAAGAGGAGAGAAAGAGAGGAGATTTTTTTTTATGAAAATGATCTATGTGTTTCAAAAATGAGCAGAGTTAGTCAATCAGTCCATAATGACCCAGATTGTGTCATGCCTACTACTAGTCCTAGGCAACTTAGTCATAAAATCCATAGCTATTCCTTCCCATTTCTATACGGGGATCTCAGGTTGTTGGAGCAAGCCAGATGGCCTTTGATGCTCAGCCTTAATCTTTAAACAAGTCAAACACTTACTAACATACTCAGCTATGTCCTTTTTCATTCTAGGACACCAATACCTATCTCTTAAATTGTAATACATCTTATCAGCTCCTGGGTGTACAGAGTACTTTGACTTATGGGCTTCATCCATTATCAGGGTTCTCACTTCACCCTTTAAAGGTACTCATATTCGATCCAGGTAGTACAAAGTCCTATCACTTCTATGTTCTATCATCTCATCCAAACCTTTCTGCA
>BQNB010003351.1:94627-115595 GCA_026074375.1 Tanacetum coccineum
CAATCATCAAAACGTACTGTAAATAGGTCACATGTTAAAGGCTCAATATATCTTATGATGGAAGACGTTTCATATCTGACATAAATTTTCAATCTTCTTTGAGGACCCATTTTTGTGCGGTGTGGTGGTGCGATAGGTACATACACTACACAACAAAAAATTCTAAGATGGGAAATGTTTGGTTCTTGGCCAGAAGCAAGTTGTATAGGAGAGTATTTATGATTTGCACTTGGTCTCATGCGGATCAATGATGCAACATGTAAAATTGCATGTCCCCACATAGACATGGGGACTTTAATTCTCATTATTAATGGTCTAGCTATTAGTTGGATACGTTTGATTAATGATTCTGCAAAACATTTTGTGTGTGAACATGGGCAACCGGATGTCAACAACACATTATCAAGTCTCACTTTGACTGTATAAACAGGAAAATGTGCCATTAATTTAATAATTTGAGCAAGAAATTTTGCAAAGGCCACATTACGAGTTGATAATAAGGAGACATGAGACCATCTGCTGGACGCATCTATTAGAACCATGAAGTATCTAAATGGCACACATTATGGATGAATTGGGCCACATATGTCACTTTGAATTCTTTTAAGAAACATAGGTGATTCATTTTCAACTTTAAATGGTGATGGCCTTGCAGTCAGTTTTCTAAAAGAACAAGATGTACATAGAGGTACTTTATCTATTTTAGGGAGCTTTTGATCTTTCAGTGGATATCCATGTGTGTTTTCGACTATCCTTTTCATCATTGTTGATCCTGAGTGGCCACATTAATATGTGTATAATGCAAACCAGAATGAAGCATTGGCAGTTTTTCCAATACTTGATTCTCATTTATGATATGTAAATACTTCTTGTTTCCAATAGTCCTTGACTGAGTATCATATCCTTTATGATATATGTTTCTGAAACTTAACAAGTTTCTTTTGGATTTTAGGGAAAATAAAGCATTCTCTATCAAAAGTTGTGTACCATTTGGTAACACTAAATTAGCTTTTCCTACTCCGTTTATCAAGTTTGTAAGACCTGAAATCGTATTAATGGTTCCCTTTGTTGATTTTAATTTAGAAAAATATTTCTTGAATTTGAGGATAGTGTGTGTGGCACCACTACCAGCTATGCATAGATCTCCATCATTTGCTTGATATTGTGCTCTATTGAGACTCATTTTAAAATTCTAATATGAACATAAAGAAAAGAATAATGAGTGCACATAGCAAATGTGATTAAAATATTTATTTATTTTACATGAAAGGAAAACTAATTATACATAGTTAAACTAAGTTACGGAAGGGAAATACATAGTTATTTTACATAGTTATTATACATTGCTATTAAGATCTAACAACTTTTCTTTCAAAGTTTCAAGTCATTGAAAAAGTCTGAGGCAATAAGCTCAGTGTTTGTGTTATCAAACTGATCCACATTGTTCACTTCTTTCTTTTTTCCCTTACGAGATGCTTGGTAGAGCTCACATAGATGTGAAGGTATGCAACACGATTTTGACCAGTGGTTCGCACTTCTACACCTAATACAGGATCGTTCGATGTTTTAAGAGGTACCAACTTCATTGTTTTGCTGGTTGAGATTATTAACTTGTGGAAGCCATGGTACCGTGTTATTTCTTTGACCACGACCCACGACCATGGGACCATCTATAACTACACTCCGGTGGTTGGATAGTTTCTGATGGGGAAAACGGTTGTGACCATAATGGCCTCTTCGACCACACGTCCCACGTGGGTTACTCTTCCTCTTTTGCTTCCAGAGTTTTTGTTATCATTGTTGTTAACAACATTTGCTTCTGGATGTGCTATTGTGCTTGTGGGTCGTGTTTGAAAAATTTTATTTACAATTCCATAGTTTTTTCTCTGCTACAAAGGAAGATTTGCATTTATATCAAAGTTATCTTTTAAAAATTTTGAAATCGTTATTGTTGATGCAAGTTTTTGTTTGAAGCATGGAATGTGGAGAAAGTTTCTCCAACATTCGAATTTAGTAAAAGTTTGCCCACAAAATCTAAAGTCTGATTGAGTCATATGATGGAATTTATAAGCAGAGGTGTTTTTATTAACCTTTTTAAATCTTGGAACCTTCAAAGTGTTCCATTCATCTCTATCTTAGGGAGTTAAAACTTTTAGTTTGATGAGTTAAATCGATTTGTAAATCTTTCCATAAATGCTTGGATCGTATCCAATTTGAATATTGAATTCTAGCATATTTTCATTCAATTGTGTTGATGGAGAAAACATTAGCTTTCGCTTTGATTTCTTGAGCATTGTTGCCCTATCTTGTATCGTTGCTAAAGCACCCATTGATTTGAGATGACTTTTAACATTTATCGTCCATTGTATATAATTTGCTCCAGTTATGTCAAGAGCTGGAAATTTGAGTTTTTCAATGTTTGACATTTTGTTGCTAAACACAAATTGAATAAATAATATAGTCAATATCAAAATCCATATATATCAATAAGTAATGCAATACAATAAAGTAAGAGAGCCACAAACAGATACATAACTAATAAAAGTTCAAATTCATTAGGTGGGAGTTCAAAAAGCGAAATAAGAAGTAAGATAAGTAAATGGTGACGGCAATAAGAAGTGAGTGAATCATCTTTGAAAAATATTTGGAAAATGCTCCGGTGATGTATAATCTCCTAAGATTAAAAAAGGTTGAGTTTTGAAAAAAAAATGAGTGAGTTGCCAATTTTATAGAAAAGAAATATAGTCGTTGTAACGTCGCTAGTGTTATTATAACTGTGATATAGCCATTGTAAATATATAATTCAAATAATTTACTTATTATTATTTTAAGACAAATAATTTAAAAAAATTTGGACTCTATGTTTCATTGGTGAAACAATAATGCCACGGGTTCGTATATGTATAAAGTTAACAAATTATAAGATAACAAAAGTATATATATAGGGCTCGTTTGGTTTGTAAACAGGTTTGAGATTTGGATTTAGATTTGGTTTTGAATTTGGTTTAGGATTTAGATTTGGTTTTGATTTAAAATGAATAAAATATTATACAATTAGATAAATTATTATTTTATAAAGCATTTGGTATTAAAATAATTAGATTTATTGTTTTTCCCACATGAAGACAGAATGAAAAAGTGACTAAATCAAATAAGGACAAAAAATAAATGAGGGAAGAAAAGGAACATGAGGTAGTAAAGCAAATCATGGGGTGCTTATTGGGATTTCTCAAAACCCTGACAAAGAGGTGTGAGGCCCACTTTTAAAACTCATGATACAAAACAAACATTACTTTTCTACATTGAGCCCAATCCCTCCGACCTATGATATCAAACGTCTCCATAGTTTATATGGTTTGGGCTTGTCTTTCTTTTCTATTTCAGACAAATATAGTTAGATTAAGCTGATAAGTAAATGCTACGTGACATAATTTTTTTAACGAGTGTAGAAAAAATGTTTATATTTAAAAAAAAGTCTTATAATATACATTATGGCAGGGAGCATCCAAATGTATATGATAAGTTATTAAGTGAGTGTATACCTTTACTAATTACCTTGATAAGAGTCGATATTTGTTTTGGTTCTTTTAATCTCATTGATCAAAGCCTCGTGCTGATAACGTGTTATAATATAACAATGGTTATTTTTGAACTTTAAGCATTTGAAGGAGATTAAGAGTTTGTTAATTATATAAGAACAAGAAGTAATCTTTGAGGGAGATAAAATTAGATGAATAATACTTGTGTTGTATGCAAATGGTGCAATTTTTTCTATTACACTTAAAGAGTATTTATAGTCCTAATACTCCTATTCATTATACATACATGACATTACACAACATAGCTTAGTCATTGTATAAATAGTGTATACATAAGATTTGACAAAATTGGTCATCCACCTAGCATGTATTTATGACACCTTAGCACACAACATGGACACCCACCATGAACTTGGGATACTTGTGTGCTTACCATATTTTTATAACAAACGTATGAATATAATAAATCTATACTAGCTCATAACCCGTGTTCAACACGGGCTATATTAAGAGCATCTTCAATGTTAATTTTTTTAAAAGTACGTCATATTTTCATAAACCACAATGTATAAAAACTTATCAAACTATTCTTATAACACAAGTTTTAACCATCAACAATCTTTTAAAATTACTGACATTGTAAAACATGAAGAGTTCGCTAAACATTTATTGGACGATTCATAAATAACAATAACGAAATCATATTGATATTATATTTTCGTAAGATATGTAGAATAAGCATTATTTAACAAAATTATACAAACAAAAATGTAAATTGCAACATGAAGAAATATCATCACAATTAAGAAACGTCAATCGTAAACTTCTTCCAAAGAATAGATCCATTACAAAGTTTAAGTGGCACAAATACAAACAATATATTACAAGTTCAAAAGAACTTCCTTATAAACTACTGCATTACATGTGGTGCTCATAACATCACTAAAATTCAATGATGCATGCCTGGGGAGTTTGGTCTAAAAATGAAAATATATCATCTGCATTTTAAAGCAAAAAGGTAACATGCCAATGATTCAATAAATAAAATCTATCCATTGGTGAATCTTGAATTCGATTGAAATTCGTAATACAAGTTTGTTCAATTATTCCGCCAAGTTTCCACCCAACACTCATGGTTGAAATAGACAAAAACAATGAACTGTCCCAACCAATCCAAACACTTCAAAAATAATTTCTCTTTCAAAAAACACAATACGCTAATATATGCGAAAAAGATGCAATCGTAGACACCCTATATTATTTAGTTCTTTACGGTAGAAAAGCATTAGAGAGTCATAAGCATCTTTGTCAAAAAAACAGCACAAGCATATTAGAATGTAAAAAAGAAGCAAATACAGAATACATCAAGTACCTATCATAGGTTTTGTTCCTGCTAGTTTGTATAGATGAGAGTTTCAAATTAAAGCTGCTCTTGCAAATCCATGAAAAGGTATAATATATGTGATTAACAATGTTTTTTATAAAGGCTACTTTACCTCATACTTGCACAACTAATGTTATTGATATGTTTTCAAAGGTGTTTGAGAATAATTTCAAACAATTTAATGTGAAGAAAAATAGAAAGGAAAGAAGAACAAATAAGATTACACAACATTATACATCAATGAGCATTATAAAAAAGTTAAGAGCAAAGCTGTTAAAAGCAAGGGAGTGTAATTGCAGACTGAAATTAAAATTTCACTCAATAAAATCTATACTAATTCTACTGATGAAGAACCCATAAAATTACACAAACGAAAAAGGTGAGGAAACAACACTCTCTATATATCCGACCCATTTTATTAAACTCTTAGTAGACATGAATTCTTTTGTTACCCGTTAAAAGCTCAACACACACCCTAGCTTTCCTTAATTGAGGATGAAGATTTTTACCAATTTTTTAATTCACATAACAATTATTGATGCCAAAACCATTTTCTAACACCAAACCACACGACTACACCCATAAACCACAATTCAAAATCATAAAAGTAAGAATAGTTATACCTTATATATATTTTTCCTTGTGGCATGTCATCCACACTTTTTTAGCATTTTATCAAACACCTATAATCAAACACATAATTGAAAATAAATAAATAAATAAATCTATCGAATATATACAACAACATCTGATATCTTAGTGAACATAAATTAAACAAAAAATGGGGCTTTCATAGTATTTAAGATCTCATACACATGAAAATTCACTCACATATACATTTACACTTGCAAAGGAAATCTTTTTTTGTTTCTTTTTCTTATATATGAAGTTGTGAGCATAAACATTTACACGAGACCTGAAATGTAAAAAATTTACCTGAATAAGAACTTGGTTAAAGCATATTTTTACTAAACCACTTAAACCAAAAACAAACTCAACATTCCCAACCACCTAAACTGTCAAGTGATAACTTTGTATCTTTTTTATTGGTATAATTTTACCAGGAGCAAGGACAAAATCAAAGCTTGGCAGCCTTCGTATAACCTATAAAAACGAATACATCTATTCCTAAAACACCAACAATCGAAGAACCCAACAAAATGCTTTTGTGAACGAAAATTACTAACAAATTTGCAAACTCGGGACATGAACAAATCAAACAAATATATAAATTTAACAATATACTAAAAGGCATGACGACGACGTCGTTTTTGCTTCAGCTTTCGGCCCCTTTTCACATGGGCTAACCCTCATGGCCCAAATCTGGCCTTTTTCTTTTGATATAACAATCTCATGTCATCCCGAAGCTTCTTCCTCACATACCCACAGTCGCATTCTCAGCTACCTCTTTCTCTTCCTATTTTCTTGAAGCTTCTTCTCCCAAACGTTTCCACCACTTCATCAACGGTAACGACGTCGTATTTCCCACCACCACTTCTCGATTTGGGCTGAATATGCTGAGCCCAAATGACTCCGTTCTTCATAATAAACAAATTGCACCATCACTTTCTTCTCATAGATTTTTCCAGATATTCTCGGCTTAATTCTTCAAAATCGAGAAATACCTAAATTTTATACTCAAAAATTTAGGAGATTTTGTAAAGTGTGACCTAATATGTGTGATTTTAATTTTGATGGTTTATGGTGTTAACCACAAACTCCACTGGCGTTGATTTTGTGAATGATAATTACTTGGTGCGGTGTTGCAAGGATGTTGTTGCTTCGTCTTTATTGGAACAACGGCTGAAGATGGTGGGTGTTTGCAATTAACGAATGTGCTCACTCAGGTACGAAAGTGTTTGGGGTTTGCTAACATTAAAGATGGTTATTACTTAGGGTTTTATAGGATAAGTGTATGTTGAGTTTAAAAAGCGTGATAGAACATGGATTTTTGTATGTTGTTTCAGCACAATCCTTACACACCCACCCCGCCCAACCCGTTTTTGTTGCCGCCTCTAAGAGAGTTATTCAATATAATTGCTAACTATGCTTTTAACCTTTTTTACATTTCAGGAAGCATTCATGTATTATGTCGCACTAGACTCATTATAAATGGCATTTAAAGGTGAAGGCGCTGGCATGCATTTGGTAAGGCATACTGTGTTTTTGTTGTACAGATTTTGTGATAAATAAAAGTAGCGTAACAAAATCATGCCTATTTTTTTACAGTCAAGCAAACAATGCACGCTTTTGCACTATTTGCGGCTGTATCAGTTGCAACATTGTGTTTAACACTTGCGTAGCTGATGCTTACATATGCTTATCACATTTTCATTCAGTCTTTAAAAAAGTGTCTACATTGTTCATTAGCCGGGTTTTGTGACGGGAGCCGTTGCTATCTTACTGTTCATAAGAACCTTGATTGGTTATATATGCTAATTACACTTTCAATCAGTTTCTATGATATGTGAGTCTTGGTGATATTGATTATAAGAGTCCGTGATGAATCTAAACAAGTTCGATTAATAGACATTTCTTCTGATTTTGTATCTCCATCCTTTTATAACCTTTTTAGGCTATTTTCGTTCTTTGGTGCTCCATGCCATTTCAACGTCCTTTATTATGTTTCCTAAACATCTAATATGTAAAATTGTAAAAGTTTAACGGTCTGTGTTTTTAAATCTGGTACAATAGATTTAGAATAAGGAGGTGGTGACTAGCATTGCTGTTAAAATCACTGCTAAACTTCATATGGCTTTATCTATTATGAAGTTTGGAAAAGATCTGCCTCATCTTTCAAAACAAGGTAAATGTTTATAATTTGTTTACGCTTCCTCCGGCTTACAAGCGTATCAACTTAACTTATAAACTTTGGTGCGGATACAGGAAAACTACATGAAGTAATGTCAAGAATAGGTTTTCTGGGATGGAAGCGAAAAATGTGTCTTCTGTGTGTAACGGATAGTATAATGGAAAATGTGGAGAAACGGCCCAGCATGAGCCGTGTGGCACCTCTGAAGAACCGGAGGAAGTACTGGAGGGTAGAGGTCAAGGGGAATTGAAGCCGTCTAAGGTGCTTGAGGTTTATAATTTATTTGCATTCCATTTGTTTTTTGCTATGGAGTTGTGAAAACTGTTTGTTTATTGTACAACTCAAAACGCAGGCCCGCCTTACAGATTTACTACATATTAAGGATTGAATGAGTATACTTATGAGCTTATCAACCTATGATATACAGGTTAGTTGGCTCCTGCTACCGGAGCATACCAGGTTATGTCATCACTATATCAAATGCACCAAGTGCAACATCAGTTACCTGCTATTTTGCATCAGCAACTGCTATTTCAAAATCTGTTTTTAAGTGCAGTGGCATCATTCACCCCGTCCTTGGTCATGCCACGGGTATGTTTTTTTTTCTTGCAATTTTTTTACGCTCTCATATTTATGCTTTGTAGAAGAACCAAAACTTTAGAAGTCTTTAAAAATATGGCATATGTTGTTATTTTAGGTGAAGATCCCAGTTCTGCACATAACAGATATCCAGAAATATGGGCCCTAAGAAATTCCAGAAGAGTGAAAAAGTTCACTTGCTGGGAACGCTAATTATAACGATAACGAGGACCCTTTAGATCATATTAATCTTGCTACAGGTAACTAACATTTACCATATTTTTTCTTTTTTATTTTTTAAAAGTTTAACAGATTAACCAAATAGTTCACTCAAGTTTAAATATCTTTTAACTTAACGTTTACTAAATTCATGTAGTCGTCATATTTTAATCATATAAAAAATACTCGAATTAATGGAAATGTAGAACACATGTGGATCAAGTTTTCTAAATCAAGCACTATCATGGCGGGAATTTTCTTTGTTCCTTTCCGAAGTCGAAGTATATAGGTGTTACTGTTAGTTATCACTAACTCATTCATGGGAATATACGTGACTCAAAATGTATATTTTGAAGCATTAATATTAGATTTTTATGCAAATTCTAATTGAAACTGATTATAGTTTGTGATATTATATTCATGGTAAGCGTTTGAATCAATGAATTTAAAATCGGATTTTGTAACTTGAAATATTTTAATATTGGGTACGTTATTATAAGAAGTAATACCACTAAAGTGGAAATATCTAAGGCTTGAAACTTTCTTCTGTGCCTAATCATTACTTGGCTACATAGAACTCAAAACATTATTGGTCAATCAATGCTTTTTTTATAAAGTTATGGAGTTGAATATGTTAGGTTGAAAATTTGTATATCTAAGTGCTATATGTTTGCACTCACTTAGTGTGTTACCAGAGTAAAGAAGAAAGAGACGAGATATATGAATTTGGTTTTATAAATGGTTTAAAGCCTTGGATCCTAATTGCTACCTTTTAATTTTAGATGAGAATACTACACTATGTTTAACAATTCTTACGAATGGTTCTGACCAATAATGTTTGGGTTCGAGTTTGATTATATGTCATCTCTTTCATTCTGTAATTGACACCATGGACATTACTAATAGAGTATGTCATAAAACACTTGCAATTCAACTTGAAAATGAAAATAATGACACTATGGCCAATCCTTTACTTGCATTGTCACTAAGAACTGATGTTTGTAAAATAACATTTAGTTTGCTGACTGCAGATTCGCGTCTTCCATATATTTTGCACATAAACCTTGGTTACAGCAGGCGCACGATGAGCGCGGCTCCAGTTTGTGTTTCCAAATGTTACAATAGGTTAACTGAACTTGAGTAATCTTCACATGGCTAATTCTTGGGTATTGTGTATAAAATCATGAGAGAAAAAAAAGACGCTCAAAAGGCATATTAGTGTTTTGTTTCCTGTTAAGTAATTATGTTTTATTGTAAGGCTTTACAAAGGGATGTCATAGACCCACACGAGTAACATATCAGTATTAAGTTACGTCATCTCTCACAAACGAAACACAAAACTATGTTAAAAATGGCCCCGCAGCAACGCGCGGGCACCGAACTGCTTGTTTATAAACAATTACAAGTGATCAAAGAACGGGGGCAGCAAAAATGGTGGCCGCAAAAATGAGATTAAATATTGAAAGAAGATGGAGATGATTATCAAAAGAAATATAGTACAGAAAATGTATATATACATTGTCAAACAATTGCTACAAACTGTAAATGTTGTTTGCTTGAAATCGAATGACTTCTTTCGTTGAGACATATAATCAAACATTTGGATTCGATAGAAATTTGTGTAGTCATAATCTGTTTGAAACTGAACTCGTGGTTACTTGAAATGTGTTACACTATTTGAAGATGAATTGAAATAGTTGTAACCAGTATTTTAGAAAGGAAAGAGATTTGATTTTTGAATTCTTGGATGAAGGGTTGCTTTTGTTCTCTTTGTTTCCTATGCATTTAGTAACTATCAATATACAAAAGCAAAATAGTCTTATACGGTTTTTAAAAGAAAAACAAAATACACAAATGATGTCATAAATATTTATAACTTCTGTCTAATTGAATGACACATAATCAAATTGGCTTAAACATGATGTCATGCAAAACTCCTTTTTAATAGAAGTTATAGAAGATGTATATATAGTTTCGAGGCGGAGCGGGTTGAGGATGTTGTGCCCCGCTAACCTCCCCAAACCCGATAAAAATTCTCGTTAATACCTCGAAATCCGCCCCGCAACACGATAAACATGTTCCGCCCCGCCCAAAAACTTCATTAATTCGAGTTTTTTCTAACCATATTTTTTATAATCTAGTGCGTGCGTGCCCACGGTATATCCATTAATCAAACCACTCCCCACAGTCCGATCACCAAACCTAGGGCTCAAACCAAAATAAAAACCCGATCCAAACACTCGGAAAGAAACAAATCCATCTCTATAAATCCCCGAGTCTCTCTCCCCAACCATTTTTCACAGTGTGTGTTTCGGTGTCCGTACACACACAGTTAATTGATTAAATGGCGAAGCCACGTAAGCAAAAGAACGAAGATCAACAGAAAAGTGACAACAATTCTACAGAAGCTGTGGTTAATCATCAGAAGATTTGTTTGTCTATTGATCTCGATAAGCGTCGAATTTACGGGTTAGTTACTGTGTGTTTTTTTCACCTTAATTGTGTTGTGTTATTGCATTAGGATTATGCAATTCAAGCTGTTAGGAGTGAAGGTGTTTATTCAAATGATATTTCATTTGTTTTATTATCATATTATTAGGGTTAGGTTTTGCTTCAATAATCACCCGTCCATCACTGCGTAGCGAAAACAATAAAAATCGTTTCCTAATAAATGCGCGTACGTTGCTAGACATTGTGTTGGTGATAATATTTATAGTCCTCGTTGCTAATACCGTGGGTAAATCCGATATAAGAATGGACTTCACATTTAGAACATGGCAATATATCTTACTGTACATTCTCAAATGATCATCCATTCAAATGTATCGAACTTTACGAGTAAGAATACAAAAAACGGGATATATTAAAAGTTTATACATTCAATAGGAAAAAAATAGTTCTATGCAGACAAAAGGATTAAGATTAAGTCTCATGTCGGATACATTTTTGGACCATTATTGCTTTTAGATATGCATATTAGTTTGTTGGCATCAGGTTGTGATCATTGATTAGATACGGCACTATGTTTATGCGGTAATGTTTTAGTTGAGTGGGCAGATTTAAAGTTAAAGTTTATGTAATTTCAAATTGTAAATATCGATATACTTAATCTTCTTTTGTGATCATGGCACCATAGATGTAACAAATGTTGATGATTGATTCACATTCCTAATATAGTTCTGTTAAGTTGGTGATTGTCCAAATCAAGAAATGGGTGTGTTGCCTATGTTAATAGTAGGATTTATTTAGCTAACAAGCGTACTTTGGGAATACATTTACTTGGAGATCCCAATAAAATCATTTTGTTTTATTTTTTGTTTAAATTATCGTATGGCTATTCATTCTCTGATTCCTTGTGGTGTCCGATCCCAATAAATAAAACTTATCCATTTAGTTTCGGACACTCTGGCACAATCATATTCGTTTTCTTCATCAAAACACCTGGATTTGCAAGGTGATGTAATCTCATTATTCTCATTACTAGGTTCATGTTTAGGTCCAAGTTCAAGGCCTATGAATCATTTTTCGATGTGCAACTTTTGAATAGGAAGTTGTGACCAATGGCATAATCTTATTGCGATGAGAAGTTGTTGCTTTTTTTTTTGGGTAAATGGGATGTGCCCCTTCATTTTGTTGCTGAAGATGTCTAATGTTTTATTTGAGGTGTTTTGTTACAATTTGATGCTTAGTTTGGGTTTTCAAGGAAACCTTATTTTTTTCTTTTGTGAATCTTGTTTCCGGGTTCTGAATAAGATGTACCATGCTTGAAAGGGCAAAAAGTTGTTTGTGGCAGCACAACTTGTTTAAAGATGTGGAATGTTGATTTGATCTGGTAATTTATAGTTAAATTTGTGTTTTGTTAGGTATACTGAGCTTGAAGTAGTTGTGCCGGAAAATGGTATTGTGGGGTTACATGCTGATAATTTGATGATTGAGAATGTACTGGTGGATGGAGAGCCAGCAAGGTTTGAAATATTCCCTCACTACCAGCAAATGGATAGTGATGACAGATGGTGTTCCGTTTCTTCAGCTAATTCTGCTGCTGATGCCGCGGGTTCAGTTTACGTTTCATGTCTTGAAAGAGAATTGGTGCCAAATTTGTTGATCATGTGCACTAGCGAGGCCGTTAAATCAGTGTTGGAGCAGCCAGAACAGCCAGATCAGCTGATGCTTGAAAACGGAACCCAAACATCAAGTGAATCTAAGCAGGTTAATGTAGTTATTGAAAGTCATGTTTTGTGGATTGGATTGCAACCGAAGTGTTTAAATGATGCCTAAGTCTGTTCTTTAGGAAGTAAGATTTGGTTTTCGTTTCTTGTTGTCTAGGTTGCTAGTGAGTATGTAATTCACCCTGTTAATTGCTTCTTGGTTGTAAAAGAAAATTGTACTCTAAGAAGTGTGGTGTAACTGAATCCCGAAGAAAATTGTTTACCGCATGGTAGATATATAATCATAGCTAGTGTTGAAATGCATATGAATCTCAAAGTTGCATACATGTCATATGTATAAAGAGACACAAATGCACACAATCACATACACTATTATCTTTCGGCCCACCTGAATTGTCAACTCAGCTAGTTGAGATAAGAGTAGTTTTAATTTCTTACATTGAAATTGGCGCATATGTGATCTATGCTTTATAGTTTCATAATACCTTGTAAAAAAGTTGGTTTAACTTATGTTTTCCTGAGAAATTTTATTGCTGTCTTCCCATTTTTATCTTTTTCTCATGTAGGTTATGTTGGCTGCAGAATGTAAAATTGATCCATATCGACTACTGGGTGGAGAAGATAGAAACAGGAGTACATATTCATAAAGATGTTATGCACACCGATAACCAGATAAGACGCGCTCGTTGCTGGTTCCCTTGTATGGATGATAGTTCACAACGTTGCTGGTAAGAAAATAATGTTATTGTACTCAATTTGTATGTATTTTGTTCTATTCAATTTTTCTGATGTGTATTCCCGTGTTAGCTTTGACTTGGAGTTCACGGTAGCCAACAACCTTGTTGCTGTTAGCACTGGAACCTTGATGTATCAGGTGAGATATATGCAGTTAAATGGGATTCATTGCAAGACCTAACAGACGGTAACTAGATAGTTCTTTTGTGTAACATGTTCATGTGGTATACTTCATCTGGAATAAACATTTTTTTAAACTATTGTTATGAGTGGATTTTAACATGTACCATTGTTTACCGTGATCTACTTCTTACGTGTCTGTATATCTCACTATAAGTGCAACAACAATACTCAATCCCGCCGGAGTGGGGTATGTTTTTTTTTTTTTGTTGGGGGGGGGGGTCTGTATATCTCATTGTGGCTTAGTGATTTGGTATACATGTTGAATAGAACTCGCTAGTCATTACCTCATTTCTGTGTGTGCGTGCGTGTGTGTGTTAAGTTCCCTTTTCCAAAGTTCTGGATTTTAGTTCATGTTCATAATCTGTTGTTATTTGATTATTTGGTTCATGTTTTGAATGTTTTACATATTGCCATATTGGGTTCTTGGGTGTGACTTCTTAGAAGAAACAAAAGTTAGCGTGTGGATTCAATGTTGTTGATAAAGTCGAAAGCTAACCTAAAATGGAAATTCATTGTTTAAAACCGCACCAAAATAACATCAAAAGATCTTGTAGTAATATATATACTATATCTACAGGAAAGGTGTACATATTATAACTAATCTTCACAATCCCTCTGAATGTGAACACGATTTTCTTACTATGCATAACTTTTTTTTCGTGCAGATTTTAAATAATGAGGACCCTCCACGTAAAACATATGTCTATAGAATAAGTGTACCTGTTGCAGCTCAATGGATATCTCTGGCCGTCGCTCCATTCGAAATCTTTCCTGATCGTCATAATAATCTAATAACGCACATTTGTTTGCCGCCTAACCTGCCAAAGCTTCGGAACACAGTAGAATTTCTCCATTATGCATACAGGTTTGTTTAGTTCCTTAGATTTGGTTTTTTTTTTCCTGCTCCTGTTAAGAAATTTCATGTTTACTTCTTAACAGCCATTATGAGCATTACCTTTCCACCAAATTCCCATTTGGGTCATACACACAAGTCTTTATTGATCCGGAAATGGCAGTATCTTCTTTGAGTTTGGGTGCATCTATGAGTATATTTAGCTCACAGATTATGTATGATGAAAAGATTATTGATCAGGTATGCTCTCAACGGTTTTAATTATCTAATGCATATACATGTGCCTTTTTTGGTTCTCATTTATTATTGCCTCAAGCTTTTTGATGTGTTATTTGCAAATTGTGATACTTATGCTCTGAATGCCTCCATGTTTTCTTATATCAATATTCCAACGATATAGTTTCCGTTTTGTAATACAGCCCATTATATGCATTCTACTTCAAATTCATCTCGTCTTTAATACTAAATTACTAATATCATTATGGTAAACTTTATAATTGTGTCGTTTAGCTACTTTGCTAGTCATCATTCTTGGGACAGACCCTTGAGGGGGTATTGTTTTGGGGCGAGATAGATGTAAAATACTGCCATGAAGAGGCCAGCCAGAAATTATCAGTTTCTATGCTTCTTGGGCGGAAGGTCCCACAAGGATCATTAAGGGACACTTGCCCCATTTCATTTGTCCGACAAGCAACACCCCAAGTTGCAAAATTAGCTGGAGGTGGTAAGCTTATAGGAGATGGAGCTCGAGCTTTCACTCTCAGAAATATTTGGTTGTTTGACAAAGTAGCCGGAGCATATAGGTGTAAAATGACATTTAAGGACAACATTTAAGTACAAAAATATTGAAGATAAGGGTATTGATATAATTTGCCTGATTATAAGCTCTAGCTCCAATCAAAGCTCCCATAAACTTGTCAGCCAAAGAAAGCTTATCTTACAAGTCAACTTATTTTAAAAGCTCAACCTCTCATAAGCACTTTAAAGCTTTGCGCCAAACACACCCTGTATACTTGGATTTCAATGGAAATTTGTGGCAACCTGGACATTCTATAGCATGTTTTTACTTCTTAGGCTGATTCCTTGGCGGACAAAACTAACCATGTATCTAAGCTTGATGTTCTCTCTAGCTCATGTATGGAGCTATATATAGACAGGATCCATTTGTAGATAGAAAAAAGCACTTGAGACTGTTATGTTATGAAGTACACTTCCATAAGTACCATGATTTTTGAAGACCAAGTACAAACTTCTAAACAAGCTTGATAAGCAGTCTTTCATCCCATACTAGTCTTTCAGCGTTATCCTCGTTTATTTATGACACCACTTGCAAGGCTATTGCCTGGAATTCAGTATGTTGACATGATTGTGAATAAGTTCAGATGCACTAGTTAGGCCAGACGTGGTTTACTTATCTGTTTTCTGCTCATGACTTGCTGAATGGCTGTTGATATTCAACAACGAGTGTATATTCTTAGGTATCTTTTAGCTTTTAAATTTAAATCTTTGTTAATTTCTGATTCATTTGTGGAGCAGACAATAGATACAAGAATAAAACTTGCGTATGCTCTTGCAAGGCAATGGTTTGGAGTCTATATAACCGCGGAAGCACCAAATGATGGTAACCTACTCCTACTCTTATGGACTTCTAGAGCCACGTAGAGTAATACAATACTCACCTAATTTTCCATTGTCAGAGTGGTTATTGGATGGACTTGCTGGATTCTTGACAGACTCGTTTGTGAAGCAATCCCTGGGAAACAATGAAGCGCGGTATAGGCGATACAAGGTATGGTTTTTTCTCTCTTAATATTAGGATGGTTAATGTCTTTTACATATGCTTGATAATAATGTAGCATACCTGTGCATAGATGTATATTGATGATAGAGTTGAAAAAATCAGAATATTGTACATAGAGAAGGGCCATGCTTCTATAATAAAAGAAGTTGTACAAACAACTCTACCAATTTCGCCTTAGTACTTAATTTATTAGGATTATAAAGAAGATGCAGTTAAGCCTTTAATATTCATCTGCAGTTTTGCGCATGTACATGACACATCTCATTTAATACCCTTGTTAGGATGAAGGGGAACTTATCTTTATGATGAGGTGATTTTTTGTTTTTGACTAGGGTTCTGTCATGACTCTTGGAAACATTATGAAAATGGCGTTATCATGTAAAAATTTACAAATTATTGTTAAAAGCAATTGTATCATTTCTTGCGGATGTATGTTGATGTACTTTAAATTTATGATTTTAAGACATCTGGCCAGAGTATTTTCTTGATATTTGCCTGGAATGGGTCAATTCAATGCTTTTTTGTCTTTTGAGTGCAGGCAAATTGTGCTGTCTGCAAAGCAGATGACAGTGCTGCCACTGCCTTGAGCTCCTCTGATGCTTCTAAGGCTTTGTATGGAACACAGTGCATTGGTTTTTATGGAAAAGTTCGGTGTTGGAAATCCGTAAGATGATGTCTTGCATCTAATAGATATTTCTGTCAATTGTTCTTTTACATCAGTTACTCTTTTTTTCTTATACAGAAGATGGCTGTCTTATCTGTCACCAATGCTTTTATCTTGCAGGTTGCAGTTCTCCAGATGTTGGAGAAGCAGATGGGTCCTGAGTCATTCTGTAAAGTAAGCTGTTTAGCTTCTTGTATTTATTAGTTTATAAGAACTACTTTTTTAATATTGTGATCTAAGATATTAAGTATTCATTTGCTTGTGATATCGCCTTCCACTTTCTAGTTCGCTTCACTTCCTGAGTTTCCCATGCTTGCTGTTCATTTCACTTATCAGGTTTTAAAGAATCTGGTAGCACCTCCTAAAGATACAGCTCGTCTTATAAGAACTCTTAGCACAAAAGAGGTGATTAACCTGAGGCTATACGTTTTCACAACTTCTCCTGTCTGAATGATGGAAGATATTTCTTCCAGTTGAAAAATTGTTATATAATGGAGGAAGATAGCTTCTTCGACGTCACTTGATGACCACATAATCATCCCTGAGATAACTTAGAAACAAGCTGTTCTTTTTATATGCAGCGTGAGTTATAAAAATTATTACATTTTCATACTTTTATTGACTACATTTTGAAATGCAGTTTCGTCACTTGGCTAATGAAGTTGGAAATCTTGAGCGCCCGTTTCTTAGAGAATTTTTTCCTCGTTGGGTTGGTTCTAGCGGTTGTCCTGTTTTAAAGTATGATTAACCAGACTTGCACATAATATCTTTGTTCTACAGAATACTTTCCTTCTTTATGCTGATTACATGTGTTTTTTTGTATATTTGCACTTGGTCATACTAAGGATGGGATTTTCGTATAACAAACGAAAAAACCTAGTCGAATTAGCAGCACTGCGTGGATGTACAGCAACACCAGAATCAAATTCCACCGTTTCCAATTCTAAACCCGACTTTATAAAACGAGAAGCAGATGTTGGATGGCCTGGAATGATGAGTATACGGGTTCATGAACTTGATGGAATGTATGACCATCCACTTTTACCAATGGCGGGAGAGACATGGCAGCTACTAGAAATACAGTGCCATTCTAGACTTGCTTCAAAACGTTTCCCAAAGCCAAAGAAAGGTTCGAAGCATGACGGTTCTGATGACAATGTAGACACAGTTGCCTCTGTAGATATGCGTTCAAAGTACGTAATTATTTGCTTCTGTTGTTTTGAGCTGAAGTGTATGTTCCTTTCTATGTGCTTAATGTCATGAGATGATTTATTAGCAGCAGTGATTCCTCACTGCTATGGCTCAGGGCGGACCCTGAAATGGAGTATCTTGCTGAGATTCATTTCAACCAACCTGTACCAATGTGGGTAAGTCTCTTTTATCTATTAAATTGACTATCAAGTTTAGAGGTGGCAAAGATGATAATTTGAAAGGCTTGGAGGTGGCAAAGATGATAATTTGAAAGGCTTGGAGGTGGCAGTTTTGACCCATTTATCTATGAATAGGTTGATTCATGTCATTAATTTTTAGTATTTAAAACTTGCAAACTAAAACCTAAAAACATAGCTAAAAAGGGAAAGGCTCAAATAAGCCCAACGAGTCAAAAGTTGCCCAAAAATTATTTTTAATGCAAAAATCCTCTTAATTCATCTTATTCATGAAGTTATATCCCCGAGGAAATTCCAAGCCTCGTTATCAAGACTAAGACTTTTGAAGCCTCATTCCACCGTCAACTATACACACACCGATAAATTCGGATTATATATTTTCTTTTCACTTTTGCCCATATGTTACACCAATCTAAATAACCGGGCGCGCACTCTGCCACTCCAAACTATCAAAGTTAGACGTCATTGTTAATGACTGGCAATCGTCAGGAAAAACAATAGCGAAATAGTATTTGATACCGCCCCTTTGCGCCAGTAGAGTGCAACGAGTTTTTGATCAACCCAACCCGCACTAAAAATATCCATCAATTTTGCCACCCATACTTGTTTTGCAACTATTAGATATTTGCTAATGTAAGTCGTGTTTATAAATACAGTATGAAGATGTGCACTTGAACTCTAAAAGAAGTTATATGCGTTTTTTTCTGACAACCAAAACAGTTATTTGTTTGTTGAATAATGATTTGTCCATCTGAATTAAAATGATATAAATATACTCCAGATAAATCAATTGGAGAGGGATAAGGATGTTGTTGCTCAAGCACAAGCCATCAGAGCGTTAGAGTTGTTTCCTCGACTTCTCTCAATTGTCAATGCTCTAAGCAATCTCCTTTGTGATTCTCAGGTACTCTTTTCTCTCTTTCTTTCTTCCGACTATGTAAATTTGCAGTGTCTAATGTACATATACGCAATACTGTTTAGATATGCCTTGTGTATGTACACATGTTACAGTTTTGACCTTTTATACCTTGTAAAGGCGTTTTGGCGGGTCCGGATTGAAGCGGCTTTTGCTTTAGCTAGCACAGCTTCTGAGGTATTATATCCTTCTTCCATTTCTGCAAGCATGTGTGCCATTTCTAATTATCAGGATTTGATCTAAAAGTTTTCTGTAAATCTAGGAGTCATTTGGATTTTATTTAAGTATGCGACTCGTACCAAATTATGTAGCTCTTGTGCTTCATTCCCTGCTTATGTTATAGCTAAATGCTTTTTATCCTTGTCTTTATGGGGGTATATGGGGTCTGGAATTTTTTCATGATATTGGCTGTTGATGCTTTATATGTTATCACAGGAAACTGATTGGGCTGGTTTACTGCATCTGATTAAATTCTACAAAAGTCGAAGATACGATGAGAAGATTGGACTCCCAAAGTAAGCATTGTATCTTATCTCTGTTGTTCATAGACGTTAAATGACATTACGCATGAGCTCATTTAGTTTTATTTTGTTCTCAGGCCGAATGACTTCCATGATGTTGCAGAACATCTTGTACTTGAGGTAATGTGACGAGGTAGGATGTGTATTGTCAACAATGTCCAATGGGGCAATGTTGACAATTTTTTGCAGTACACTTAAAAAAAAAAACCATGATTTCGATAGAATATTAACATTCTAGACATACCTTATATATTATGTTCGTAATGTTTTTTTTTTTTAATTATATATGTATTATATAAAAGTACTATCTTAATAGTTTATTGTGCTGGGCATGAGCATATGAATATGATAAAATAATTGCTCAAACTAGATAATCGTGTAAATATTAAATTAATATGAGCTTAAATTAGTGGACGCGGATATACTAATTGGCATGAAATTACGTATAGGTGGTAGTTCCTTTTTTTGTCTGGAGTATCTTTATTTTTCCAATGTTTGGAATTTATCAGTCAACTTTTCCAATGAAGGTGGTTCCTCAAACATCGCCTGACAGCTTTTCATAAAATGTCTGCGACTGAGCATGCTTTGTTGAGTAATGCCTTAGAATATATTCACTCAGTGCAAACTACTTCCTCTATTCATATTAGTAAATTATAATTTTATTAACTTAGGTGTTGGTCATGGGCTCATGGCGTTGATTTTTAGTGTAAATTTTCTTGCAGCATGGTTGTATGTACAGTGTTTCAATGCATAAAAGTAAACTGAGTTCAATGTGCTTGATTTGCCCTCTTAAGAAGTACACTGACTTTCTACAGGCTATGAAAGATAGAGGTGGTAAAAAAATCTGTACTAATTTTTGAGTATTACGATGTTCCCCAGGCTGTTCCGCATGCTGTTGCTTTGGTCAGAGGTGTAGATATGAAGAGCCCTAGGGAAGCTGTTGAGTTCATTTTACAACTTTTGAAGGTAGATGTTTGCTCATCTTTTTCACATATACTGTCATATTACAACATGTATTTCAGCTATAGCTCTGTTGATTTTGCAGTACAATGAAAACAATGGGAATACCTACTCTGATGTATTCTGGCTCACTGCTTTAGTTCAGTCAGTTGGTGAACTTGAATTTGGCCAACAGGTTTGTTAACACAGCGTAAAAATATATCTAAGTTTTCATTATTTGTTTATAACCATATTTGATGAGCTGT
>BQNB010003352.1:0-68566 GCA_026074375.1 Tanacetum coccineum
GACAATATTAGATTACAATCCAAGCCCATTTATCCCGACTAGCCTATTACTTAATAAGACTAATTATGACTAATAAGACCGATAACATTCTTGTTCGACTTATATAAAATTAAGGCTAACAATGGGCAATGCCTGCATGGTGCCATATGTTCAATTCCACCTTAATAGGGGCCGCGAGGGTATGGTTCGATGAATTACCTCCAGAAAGCATCGATAGTTACAAGGATCTAAAAGCAGCTTTCCTCGCGTACTTTATGCAACAGAAGAAGCATGTGAAGGACCCAGTGGAAATTCACAACATCAAGCAGAAAGATGGAGAGACGATTGAGGAATTCATGGAGCGTTTCAAAGTTAAAACTGGACGTATGAAGGGGGCCCCGGAGTGCATAAAAATCTCTGGATTCATGCATGGAGTCAATAACCCCGAGCTGACGAAACGTCTCAATGAACACGTCCCAAAGACTCTGGAGGAGATGATGACTACGACCACGGCTTTTATACAGGGAGAAACTGCGGCCGCGTCAAAAAAGAAAGTTCACACCCCTTGGAAGCCGCATGACCAGTCCAAGCGGCACAACTCTGAGCGAAGATCCGACTTCCGAAACCAACCAAGGGATGGACAGGGATTAAGCAAGTTCACCCCCCTAAATAGGACGCCAAAAGAAATCTTCGTCGCTGAGTCAGAGAAGTTTAAACCACCACCTCCCATGGTGACTCCGGCAGACAAAAGAAGCAGCAACAAATTCTGTGAGTTTCACAATGACAAAGGACACAGTACAGACGAATGCATGCAGCTAAAGAAGCAAATTAAGGAATTGGTAAAGACGGGTAAACTCTCACACTTTATCAAAGAAATCAGGCAGGACAGAGATAAACAAAAGAACAGAAAAAAGGAGGCCCCGGCCAAAGAGAAAGTTGCGGCCATCTATATGATACAGCCGTGGCACAGAGTGACTCGACAGAAGGTGACGTTGAGTTTTGCTCAGGTAAACGAGATCACGTTCCCTCCGTTGTCTGCCAACAAGGGAACAGAAGGTCCATTGGTGTGACAACCATGACTTGAGCAGGTTAGTCAAACCGTTAGTGTTGACCTAGGTGCCTGTTGTAATGTATGGTTTATGTGATTTGATGTGTTTATGTGTGTTTATATGTGTTTATGAGGCATTGGAAATCCATCTATTGAGTATGATCATCTCAGCGGGGAAACTATATGGCCGCTGGGGCAATTAAGGCTGTTGGTAACCATAGGAGATGCAGAGCACTTCACAAAAGCGTGGATGAATTTTATGATAGTAAGGTCACCATCGCCATACAACGGCATCATTGGGAGACCTGGGATCAGAGAAATCCAAGCGGTACCATCCACGGCTCATGGAATGCTCAAGTTCCCAGTAGATGGTGGAGTAGTGACTATCCGTAGCACTATCCTGACGCCAAACGAGTGCGCTACCATCACGGCAACTTCAAAAGACTCCATGAAAAAGATTGAAGGAGGTCAGGAAAATTTAAAGGTAGCAATACATCATGACTTTCCGGACCAAGAGGTAGCTCTGGGAGGAACGCTATCCATTGAAGGACGGACGGCACTATGCGCGCTCCTGAAGAGGAATCTAGATATATTTGCATGGCAGCCGTCCGACATGACAGGGGTACCACGGCAGATAGCCGAACACAGACTCAATATCCGGGAGGGATACCCCCCGGTCCGACAGAAAAAGAGGGGCCAGGCTCCGGAACGAGCCAAGGCCATCCAGGCAAAGGTATAAAGAAAAAGGAAATCTAGTGAAAGCAGGATTAAGCCGAAGTCTACTACCACTATTGGTTATCTAAACGCGGTCAATTGTAAAAAGCAATGAGGGGGGGGGTGGATGGCATCTGGAGAATGTGCGTAAACTTCACAAATCTAAACAATGCCTGCTCGCAGGATTGTTACCCCCTCCCGGAGTTTGATTGGAAGGTCGAATCCCTCTGAGATTATCCTTTCAAGTGCTTCTTGGACGCATACAAGAGTTATCATCAGATACAAATGGCGGAAGAGGATGAAGAGAAAACGGCCTTTCATACCCCTCATGGAGTTTATTGCTACACAAAAATGCGGTTCGGTCTCAAGAACGCTGGAGCCACGTATTAGCGGCTGGTAGTCAAGGCATTTGAAAAGCAGGTGGGCTGGAATCTGGAAGTATACATTGACGACCTGGTTATCAAAAGTCATACAGAAGCAGAGCTTCTAAGAGATATTGAAGAAACGTTCCGTACGTTATGAAATATCAATATGAAACTTAATCCAAAAAAATGTACGTTCAGAGTAGTTGAAGGGATGTTCCTAGGATATATGATTGGCCCGGAAGGCATAAAACCGTGCCCAGAGAAGATAGAAGCTGTGTTGCAACTTCCATCCCCACGGACAATCAAGGAGGTTTAAAGCCTCAACGGGAAGTTAGCTGGCCTAAACAGGTTCCTATCTAAGTCAGCGGAAAAAATCCTTACCGCTCTTCAAAACCTTGAAGAAATACGTAAAAAGATCGATTTCCGTTGGACACCAGAAGCGAAGCAAGCTTTCAAACAACTGAAACAGCATATATCAGAACTCCCCATGTTGGTGGCACCAAGGCCAAAGGAAGAGCTAATAATGTACTTATCCGCCTCCCACAGGCAGCGTATGGCGCGAGTCTTGATGACAGAAAGGACTTCAATCCATACGCCAGTCTATTTTGTGAGTCGGGCTTTGCAAGTGCTGAATTAAACTATACTCCAATGGAAAAACTAGTCCTAGCACTGGTCTTCGCGGCCAAGAGGCTACGAAGGTACTTCCAAGCCCATCCTATCGCAGTTATCACGGACCAGCCCATTAGGCAAGTCATGTCGCGCCCTGAGGTAGCGGGGCGACTACAAAAATAGAGCATCATGTTGGGGGAACATAACATCACATACCGGCCACGGACATCAGTAAAGGGCCAGATCCTAGCAGATTTCCTTGTGGAGAAACCAGAGGAAGTCTCAGCGGACATGTCAGAAAAGGAGACCCCGCAAGAACCATGGACGCTATTCATGGATGGCTCGTCATGTTTTGATTGGTTCGGGCGTGAGTCTGATACTAACAAGCCCAGAGGGGGCAGAGTTCACCTACGCGCTAAGGTTCCAGTTCACTGCCTCTAACAACGAGGCAGAGTACGAGGCATTACTGGTTGGGCTGCGTATTGCGACACAAATGGGGGTACGCAATATACGAGTAAGCGTCGACTCTAAGCTCGTAGCAAATCAAGTCCTAGGAACATATATCGCTAAGGAGGAAAATATGATCAATAAGCCAGGTCCCGAGAAGCCACAACAAAAAAGCGGATGCACTGAGCAAAATTGCATCAACCAGTTTTGCACATTTGTCAAAACAGGTCCTGGTCGAGGTACTCCAAGAAAAGTCCATCCAAGAGCGAGAGGTGGCGGCCGTGGTCGAGGAAGAGGGCCCAACCTGGATAACACCCATAACAGAGTACCTGAAAGATGGGGTCCTCCCGGACGACAAGAAGGAGGCTAATAAACTCCGCATCAAAGCCAGACAATATGAACTGATGGACGGAATCCTGTATAGACGCTCGTTTTTACGGCCGTGGCTTAGGTGTGTCGGTCCGCTCCAGGCGGACTATGTGATTAGAGAAATACATGAAGGGTCGTGCAGCATGCACGCTGGACCGCGATCCGTGGTCGCCAAAGCCATGCGGTCCGGATATTATTGGCCAACCATGCACAGGGATGCACGGGATATGATACTCAAGTGCAAAGATTGCCAAGTGCATAGGCCCGTGCCAAGAAACCCTCAGCAGCCGCTGACTCCAATCACGTCCCCATGGCCATTTTACAAATGGGGAATCGACATAGCGGGCCCCTTTCCGGAAGGACCTGGGAAGGTCAAATTCTTGATAGTCGCCATGGATTACTTTACAAAATGGATAGAAGCAAAGGCGGTGGCAACCATCAGTGGTGGTCAAGTAAAAAAGTTTGTCTGGGACAATATAGTGTGTCGCTTTGGGCTTCCGGGAGAGATAGTTTCGGACAACGGTAAGCAATTCAGCGACAACCCGTTCAAAGATTGGTGTGAGAAGTTAAATATCACACAGCGCTTCGCCTCGGTGAAGCATCCGCAGTCCAATGGGCTTGTGGAAAGAGCGAATAGAAGCCTAGGAGAAGGAATTAAAGCTCGCCTGGGCGAAGGAAACAAAAATTGGATAGAGGAAATCCCTCATGTCCTTTGGGCTCACCGTACAATGATCAAGTCAAGCAACGGGGACACTCCCTTCTTTCTGACTTACGACACGAAAGCCGTCATACCCGCAGAAATCGGAATGCCAACATACAGAACCGCGACAGTGGATATAGTGCGTAATGATGATGAAATCAGGCTAAATTTGGACCTGGTGGAAGAAAGACGCGAACAAGCAGCAATCCGTGAAGCTAAAGCGAAGTCAAAAATGATGAGGTATTACAATGCAAGGGTTCGCGGTGACTATGTTTACCGTAGTAATAAGGCAAGTCACGCCATGGACGGAGGGAAGCTCGGACCAAAATGGGAAGGACCTTACGAGGTTACAGAAGTACTAGGCGGTGGAGCCTACAAACTAAGATCTATGGACGGAGCGGTCCTTCCACGGACCTGGAACATCGCCAACCTCAAGAAGTGTTATCTTTGAGCCACGGCTCACGCATGGATTGGGTTCGTGACTAGGATCTTTATTAAAATAATCCATGTATTTTTTCCATTCTATTTTTCCTAAGATATGAATAAAACTCCGCTGGGTCTAGCTAACCCCGCCTCTTTTTTTTATAAAAACATTGGTTTAAGGCAAATCTTGTTTTATTTCTTGTCATTCATATTATTGTTATTACATAATTGCAAACACAATATTGTGGTTATCTCTGGATATTCATAGGATAAGTACCCTTATAAATTGCTTGCCACATAAGAGGGTTGCAACCCCTGCGGCCACGGATTCCGTTTTCCCTAATTTACATGTGCCTAAGACGTTAGACGCACAAGAAAAGACTCCCATGGAGCACATAAGCCACTATACGTGCAATCAAAAAATATACATATAGTGTCGGTAAATGACAACTGATGTTAATCACGGACATCCGTGTACATGTTACATATACAAACAGAAAACATAATTGTCTAAAGCACCACAGGCGGTGCTATGGCAAATCTAAAGTAAACAAAGCTGGTAAGGATTTAGATCTAAGAAGCCGTGGAGATTCCTTGTCTTCGGTCTGAGTAGCAGCATCCGCTAGCAAGATTTGCAAACCTTGAGGAGCCACGGTGGGTACTGAAACCGGAATGCCATCAGACCTAGCATGGTGGGCTGAGCCAACCCCATGGGTACGGCAAACCACCCTGCTTTTCTTCTTCTTCTCGGCACGGCTTATGTTTGCCGCGATGGCGTCTCCCAGGAGAATTTCATCTTTACAAGCCCAGGGGTTCCGGGGGTTACGTACCTCCGGATACACGGGAATCTTGAGCTGGGAAGAGCTTGGGCGGAGGTCGCGGATAGACTGAGGAGCATCCTCACCAGTATCGCTTTCTAAATATAGGGAGGCCATGATAACGTCCAGAGGCGCATCCTTCAATTGCTCCAACTCGTTGATTAAAGGATAGCTCAAGTCTTTCAAATTATGGAGTACAACGACATATTTATTGTCGGCCTCAGGGTCATACGCCTCCACGGCTGTCAACTCCAAACCAGCTTTCCCATGCTCCACGCCATATTTTAACCCTTCACTCATACCCTTGGCTATCCTCGTGGACACAACATTGGCAAAAGCTTGCCTTAATTTCGTGGACTCGACACATTTCATGACAGCTAGAAGCAAGCCGTGCCCAATTACCCACCGACGACTGGCAATTGCTGTCAAAATATGCGAGTACAACTCTTCAACAAAATCAACACTTAGTGTATCCATTTCCGCACATCGAGCACTTACCCGCTCATCCTCATGCTTCTTGAACTCCTCAAACGCAGCCATGATCCTTTTTTCTCCCATCACTTGAGCTTGTAGCACGGATACTTGCTGGGATAATTGGGCATTACCAACCTCAAGGCCAGAAAAGCGCATCCGAATATCCTCTAGTTCCTTAGTCACTTACGAGTTCTTGACTTCGGTGGCTTTTTTCATATTGATCTCAGCTTCCAGTTGAGCCTCTAACTCTTTTATGTGTTTCTCCCTGGTCGCTATCCTCTGGTCACGACGTGCTACCTGGGCCACAGATTTCTTCAAAAGCTTCGCCTCCTGCTCGAATCTCAACCTCAGCTGGGAGCCCATAGCTACTTGCCTCGCCAGGTTCATGTTATATTGACTCAAAAATTCATCATTGGGCAAGTGGCGCAGCTCTGAGAAATACCCTGGTGGCGCTATGTGATCCACCACATCCTAGCTGGCCTCGGGGGTATCTAGGCGGCAGCTATTTGTCACGTCCACCCCGATTGGTAGATGCTTCTTGGGGACCCAGTTATAGGAGGAGAGGGTGTAGATCTCTCGGAGTCTTGGTCTCCCGTGATTCCTTTCTCCTTGGAAGACCTGCACCAACGGAACGATGAAATTAGGTTGACAGCATCTGTACTTAAAAATAATAAATGTCAAAAATGCAACCACTAAGGATCATGGTGTAAGTTACTTACTGTGTGACATCTTGCTGGGACAGCGGTTTAGCATACGAAAGCGGGTTTGGGTCATTGATAGTTTGCGTCGCGATGGGAGGCTCCTGTGTCTTTTGAGCATAGAGGGCAAGCCCTGTGTCTACACTCATCCCCGCCAGCGATTTTCCCTCGCGGGCGCTGTGCTCAGCACGGGCGATATCGTGGTCTTTCCTTAATACCTTGGCTGGAGCTTTGGGCCCTTCCTCACCCGCATCTCTCTGTCGGCGTCTGCATCATCTATCTTGGGGATCTCTTGTTCCGCCGCGACCGAACCATGAACCACAGTGTCAATACCCTGTGTTACTGGCGGGGGGGGGGGGGGCATCCTTATTTGAAAAGTCCAACGGGGACCTCTCTATGGTGGAGGGTGTACCCGAAGCGGCAAGACCTCATTTGAAAAGACCAACAGAGGGACCCTCTCTCTACAGTGGAGGGTGTACCCGAAGATGTGGAGAGCTCAGCCACATCCACCATTTTGATCACACGGCTCGCGGTGGCTGTCATCAGTGGCACCTCATGAGCAGCTCGTTGGCGGGTCCCGGTCTTGACCTTGGTAGGGTTTGGAGCTTTGATAAGATTGAACAAATCCATTTATGCAAAACATACAAGTAACTGTTAGCGTATATGGACGTTTATATATGTGGGAGACAAGCAAAAATAATTCAACACCCACCCTGGTCGTTGTCATTTAGAAATGTAGGGTACTCGTCGTCGTGTAAGAAGAAGTTCCGGCTTAACCCCACTAGACATAAAAGCTCCTCCAGTTGTTTTTGGAATGGGGTACGGTGTGTGTCAAGTGTCGCCACATCCACCACGGAGTAAGTATTGGCATGTGGCTTGTCATCTTTTGTAGCAGCCGTACGCCAGGCCATAATGGTGGGGAACACTTTTTCGTCCACCCAGAAGAAGCGGTTGTTCCAATTTTTTAAGGAATCGAGTGGTTTCATATAACATTGTGAGGTATTTTTTTTCCTGGTCTCTTGCTAAAAGACATCCACCCCGAATTGTACGATGGCACGTAGAAGACACGGAATAGGTTTACGGTGGGGATTATATTTAGTACGCGGCAGTTAATCTCGAAATGGCTAACTTTCGCCGCACCTATCACCGATAGTTGCGAAAGGTGAATTTGGTAGTATCCGAGGATGTCGAAGAGAAATTGCGAGATGGGGATGCGAAAGTTTGCAAACTCAAATTTTTTTGTGTAAACGCCTATCTTGCCCTCTGGGAAATCAACGATGTGATCCTCGGGACCAGGCAGCTCGGGGTGCAAGTTTTCCGGTATGAAGTATTCCGATGAAAACTCTAAAAGATACTCTTGAGATATGGTTGACACAGCGTCCTCAAGTTGTATGGTGTCCCTACCCATTTTTCCCTAGTTTGCTATAAAGGCGTGGGGTACTAACCTGTGATAACGAGAATCCAAGGATTTAAGAGCTTGTGCGGTTGTGTGTGCGAAAATGGCGGAATTATTCGATAGCAGTAGAAGATTCAATAGTGATTGCTTGACCTATTTATACTGCAGCCTCAATATTCGTGCCTATTTGGATGATTGACGCGTGTCACCAACTTTTTTTGAAAGGTTGGGATTTGGGGAAGTTCAAACAACTCTGGGCCTACATGTCCCATCCTTTGTTAGTTATCTATGTTTTCCGAGTGTTCTACTTTTTGGTGGGCGGTCCGTGTGACGGTTATGGTAAGGCGTGTTTTGTTCAGTAGCCGCGACCTCTTGGCCACGGTCATGCCTACTAGACTGGGGGGACATGATGATGTATAGTACGGACCGGGCACGACCTCATACTTTATGGGCTTAACCTATGTCACGGTCACGGGTCGCGGACCCGATAATGTGTCGCTGTCGCGGTTAGGGGCACCTGTCCGGAACGCGGCTTTCATGGCACGGTCTCCAACGGTTGTATTCTGCATGCAACTGATTTATGCACTATTTCAGGGACGGATAACCCTAAATTAAGTAGGGGTTATATTCTGTTAGAATAAATATGTCAAGATAATGTCGAATCTCGGTTTTGGCGGATAAGGTTTAGGCCGAGTTATGGGGAAACCCTAATAAGCAAAGGGCCTATAAATGGATCGACAATCATCACCAGTGGGGTATGACCTAAAAACTCTACTCATACTTAATTACTCCAAAACATATATACTTACTCTCACGCCGGAGGTTAATCGTGGGATCCGCTCCCACGATAAGGTTAACGCGTGTTCTTTATTCCTTGTGCAGGAGTCCTCAACGAAATTCACTTGGTGCAAGAAGAAGGTTCCTGATCCCGAGTAACTACCTATTCGGGCCAAATCAGATCCAGCCTAACTTTTGTATCAACAGGAGTAGAGTATCATCTACGTTCCAACATATTTAGATATTGTATAATCACAACTCTAGAAAAACAATGTATTAATTGCAATTTCAGTAGTTTTACGTTGGGTTTAAATCACAAGATAACAACGAACTTTTTTTTAATATTTCATTTTTATACTTCAAGTTTAAAAACTATGAATAAATGCAACTAACAAGTATTGAAGATTTGTGTTTCGCTGCGGCGGGTCTTCTTTAGTATGTTCCGTTTTGCAGATTTTTGGTTTTTTATGTGTTATTGTGAATAGCGCAAAGTTTATGGTAGTTTTCGTAATTTGTCGCAGAGTGTGAGGGATTATTTTGGCAAAAAAACTTTTGGCCAAATTTATAAATAGCGTAAAGTTTAGTGTAATTTTCATAATTTGCGACATAGTGTAAAGGGGTATTTGCAAAATTTCTTTTGGGCCGGGTTTTTTTTGGCTGGTTTCGTAGGCTAGCTAGTTGCCTTTAACGAGCTAAGATTAAAAAATGATTTTAGAATAAAAATATTCATGCAACATTTAGTTTTTTTAAGTATATAGATAAATTACTATAAATTGTTTAAATATGCACATTATAACATGTTATAGTATGAAAAGTAACATATGTTATAATTACAGATATTACAACACATTCAAATGTACTTGTTCAAACACTCATAAAAGTTTGTTACTATTAAAGCAAATTTACGTAGACCGCTTGAGCTTGGCAAATGAACTTCGAATTTAGGGATTGTCTGATTCAGCTTTGGCTCCTCCCGACCTCAGCTGGAAGTAAGAGTGTGGTTCAGCTTCGACTCCTTCGAAGGCTGTTGTAGCTCCTTTGTCCCTTAGCTGAAAGTAAGACACAACACCGTTAGCTCGCTTCGGATTTTTAATCCGAGACCAACCTCCGGCGTGAGAGTAAGTATTGATATATGTTGGTATATATTCTAGCGAGGAAAACTAGAGAGAGAAAGAGAGTAAGTTTGACTCAGAGTGTGTGTAAGCTGGTATGTCCCTTGGGGCAGACCTCTTCTATTTATACTACTCGGGCTTTACCTGGCGACACAAGAATTATGGTTGTCATCTTGTAGCAGTGAGGAAATAGTTGAACATGTACTTCCTTTGTACACGCTAGTCTGGTACTCCAGACACCACGTGACTGTTGTGGTCCTGGTCTGGTCCTCCAGACACCACATGACTGTTGTGGTCCTGGTCTGGTCCTCCTGACACCCCATGACTGTTGTGGTCCTGGTGTCGTACTCCCTTCCATTGTACTAGTCTGACCAGCACCGATGCTACTGACTCCGGACATGAACCATCATTCGATCGTCCAACTATTCCGGAGTACCGTTCCAGTGTCGACTTCTTATATTACAAGTCTTCTCAAGAAGGGTAAGTCAATTGTGACTATTTCTTTCGGATGCTCTTAAGGAGACTATATTAGCTTCGTTGTAGACATTGCTCTATAGTACCTTCCTTCGGATCTGAGGCAACCTTCGTCCTCTCAGCTACTCTAGAGGTCTTCTCCAACCCAGAGTAGTCTGCTCAATCTAGCTTTGGGATTAAAAGTAGTTGATTGTCATTATCTCCTCCTAATTAGCTAGAGGAGACCCTTAGTTACATTTACTCATATTTAAATAATCTTAGTAGATTATCAAACCATATCATGCTAATTATTGTCACTTATTATTTGAATGTCTAAATAATCTTATTATTTCTGTAAAGGACGCTTGATGCATTATTGATTTAAAGATTTCCCGTTCTTTGGCTCTATCGACAGTTTGGGACAAAAACATTCCTTGAAAGGTCAATATTTTTATTTGGAAACTGATATTGGATCGCTTGCCTCATTAGTTTAATCTTTCTTCCCGCGATATTGATATTCAGGCGATCTCTTATCCGTCTTGCAATGGTAACGTGGAATCTCTAAATCTTATTTTATTTGAGTGTAATATCGCCAAGGACATTTGGATGCTTGTTCGTAAATGGTGTGATATTTCTTTTCTTCCTTTGACTTCGTATGTGCATTGGAAAGGTTGGTTTACTTCGTGGCAGGTGGTTAAAGAGAAGTCTCGACGCTTATCTGTTATTTTTTCTTCTTCTATTTGGTGGCTTTGGCGGTATCGTAACATTGTTACTTTTCATTCACACCCGATGAGGAAAAGTGACATTTTCAAATACATTCGCCTTTCCTTGTATTCTTGGATTCATCATAGGGGTCACATGATCTGCAATTGGATTGACTAGCTTAAATCCCCTATGCTTCTCTTGAGTAATTGGTTTAGGATGACGTTTGTTTTTTATCCTCTCGTGTTCCCCGAGGCTTGTTTGGGTTTGCATCAAAAACGCTCCGGAGTGAAAACTGGTGGCTCGGCCTTCGTGAGCGGGGATTTTTCTCTTATCGTGTATAGGCAAGAGTTTTTTCATCCTTTTTGTAGCTCTCATAGTTAAGGCCTTGGGAAGATGCTAGTCTAGGTTTCTTGCATTTTCCTAGTATTATATTTCTACTTTTCTGGCTTCTAGCGTCTTGCTAGTAGCCTTTTATTAATATATTATCTTTTGCCGTTTAAAGAAAACTATATAAATCTAATTTGCAGCCATGCGCAGGTGGAGGCAGAAATTATATCATATCGCTTGAAATTAACTTCTTAGATTGGCGTTGGAGCATCTTTAATGCCGTATGCTTTTAAAAACTTTCGTTTTTTAAAAGGGTTTCTCGTTTTTTAAAGGTTTTTCTATCTATTCTCGTTAACCAGGTTAAATTAAGTATAATGGATGGGGATGAATTCCCACCCTCATTACGCACTGTTAGCATAGGCAACACTAGCTTCCTTGTAGGAATTAGGTAATAAGGAAGGAGACATGAGCAAAGTGATTATGACTGACAAATGACGTGTAAATAATTTCAAGTCAACAGACAATTTCCTTTATATGACCTCGAAGAACCTTATATCTAAATTATGCGCATATAAAATGAATTATTGTTGAAGAAATTTTATTCCTGGACCTTTTCATCACAAATCACTTAATTAAGTATAATGGATGAGGGTGAATCCCACATCTTCGCCTGTTACATAGGCAACCTACTTCCGTAAAGGAAGGTACACAAAGTGATTAGACTACAAATGACTTAATAATTTCAAGTAACCTATTTCCTTTTATGACCTCGAACCTTGATATCTAAATTATCGCATATAGATTGAATATTGTTAGAAATTTCCTGGCCTTCATACAAATCATTGTCGTATGGGTCATAGTCGTAATCAGCATTCTCATAAGTTTCCATCCATTGTTTCAGCAAACTATTAGTACCATAGTTAACCCTCTTGGAAGCCAAAAAACTTGCCATTTCATTATCAACTGATTCAACTCTATCCTCACTATCACGATCACCCGAATATTCAACCTTTTTTAGAGGTTTACCCTTATCATCTACAAGTGTAACCTTCCCATCAATAATTAGTCTTTCACGCTTATCAATTTTTTCAACAATAGATGTAGCACTAGTACTACTAGATCCTAAATTCGAGGACGAAGATCCACCAGAATTGGCCTCTTTACTAGCCAAATTTGAAGTCCCCCTATTTGTACCCAAGTTGACATCATTTTCAACCAAATTAAGCACACCAATTGGGTTTGGATTACTAACCTATTTTCTAGACTCCGCATCTTTCTTCTTATTACCACTAGGACCAACCGGACCAAACAGAACACCTTTAGGAGCTTGGTTAGGATTCTTCAAGTTCTACGCCACACCCGAGCCTATATTCTCCAGACACCCATCCTGAACATGACCAAAAACCTTGCAACACACACACCTGGGAACTTTCCACTCATACTCAACATGAATAGTACACGTATGGTACCCTTCCCCCAACAAGTTTAGGCATAGCCACCACGATAGTATCTTTCAACTCCACATCGGCACGAAGCTCAATCATTGCTCTAGCATAGCTTGACCTACCTCATGATTGCATACACATGTCAGATGTATAAGAGTCAACAATCAAAGTATAATACCAATAGCACTCAAACCATCCTCGTTAAACACCGTCACAGGGACACCATGGAATTTAACCCAAATCAAAACATTACTAACCTCTTCTTTCAATAAGTTCACATCCAGATTCCACTTTTTCAGAATAAGCGGATTATTGCGAATAAACCACAAACCATTTTTAAGCATTGAATCCAAACTATCCATAGAGCTAAACTAGAAGAAGAATAACCTGGTAGACGAGTTAAGCATTGATTTAACTAGTCTATATTTACCCCAAGTATTCCTAACATAGTTAGCAACAACGGGGTAAGCCACACTAAGCCACAAAACACGTTTTCCCAGAAAAAGAAAAACCAATGCCAGTCGACTTATCATATCGTTCACAAATAGCTCTGATAATGACTCCAAAACAGGGGACAAGGTTCACAAATAGCTCTGATAGACTCCAACGGGACAACCACATCAGTCCCGTTTCCCGCCGGTGTGATTAGAGTGTGAAAATTAACACTTTTCATACTCGATTCAACAGTAACGCTAGTCGGTGTTTTCCCCACATTCACATCCTAAGGATTCCCAGCAGCAACCACATGCTCATCCACAGCAGGCGAGGATACCACACTTCCACCCTGAACATGAACAGTACTTGTAACATCAACTAATGGCGGAAAACCAGAATCTGAACCCAAACCAAATGGACCATTAGTGTTATTCTTCTTCCCAGCCGTAGTAGTACTCGATGGTATACCTGTTTGAACATCAGGAGAACAGGTCGGTGCATCAGTGACCCTAATCCCAGAAGCACTAACAATCTGGTATTGGCATTATTTTCCTTCTCTTTTACCCCTCTCCCATTCAAGAATCCCTTCTCCATGTCATCACATAAACCCAACTATCTAAACCGCAATCACATGTACCAGTCTGTACCCCTTAGTCGATATAATAAACCCTAAACGAATTAGCGTTTAGCCTTAAAATCACCAATGACACAACAAGAGCAGCAGGTGCAATTATAAACCTTTGATTAAGAATGAATACCTCAGTAGAAACATATGACGATGCAACAGAATAATAAACCGGTGTTAGATTTAAACAAACCCTAAAAACAAATCAGGTTTGGCAGTGGAGTTAATCCAAGGATTAATTATACAAAACGAACCAAGGATTGTTATAAAATAGCACACGATATAGGTAAAGAAGCTAAGATCGGTTATAATAATGGGATGGGAAGATCGTCACATGTGTCGCCTTATCTTTTGGGAGGGAGTCGGCTTTTTTTGTATTCCTTCTCTAAAAACTTTCGTTCGTAATGCTATAAATTAAACTTTAACGAGTTTATAAAAATCTCTAGTAACATTTGGAGATAAATTAGTACATATTTTTGAAATGGCCATTGAAATGATTGTCATGGAAAACGATACATGTTACATACGGAATAGTTTGGTCTTGATTTTTATGGGTTTTCTTGCACAGCCTTAATATATAGTTGCCAAAAATTCTCCAAAAAAAATCCGACATTTAATACTCGTAGTGTCTTTTAGACTATCCGGAGTGGGCGTAAGGCCTTACCCGGTGAGGTCACTTCAATGGCGAACCCAAAAACCACCATCACCTCTCACTCATGAGGTAGCAGAAAAATGAAGGTGAAAGGTGAGCCACTCACCACTCAGTTACCATGCCTTCTTATTGTTTTTAATACTACGTATTTTTTGTTTGGTTTATGAGTGTGTGTGAGGTATTTAGTGGGGTATATTTGTATAAAGTGGGCATTTTAATGAAATGTGATAGGAATGTGACTAAAACGGGTGAAAGGTGAAAGGGAGTGAGAAGGGAGTGAAAGCTGAGATGACGCTAATGTGGAAAGTGAGAGGAGGTGATCACTCCTGCAGTGGCGGTACAAGATTTTCAGAATATTTTGCAAAAAATATTTTTTTGGGTATTTTTGTAACATTCATTTGCCTTCATATCCCAATCTAAAAAGTGAAACGACAATGAAGACAACAAAGAGCGGCAACAGTTATGACTTCTACACATTGTGTGTTAGTGGGTTTCAAAATTTAAGCCACTATTAGTACAACAAAACTCCTCGGTTACAATTTTAAATGATCAAAGTTATTGAAAGAAGGCAACTCGAAGTGGATAGGTAAATTTCTAATTTGTTAATTTTAGGGTTTATAAGTTGCATATTTGTTTTTGCAATTGTTGTTTTATAACATAAAAACGAGGGATTGAAGGATTGCTTGGTCACCTGCATAGAGAAAGATGCGCTTGAAAGTATTTCCGTCAAGGTTGAAAAAATCGTGAATCGTTAGCCGGACGGTCGACCACCTTGTAGCTTGTAATCGGTCAAGGGGTGATTAATCGGCGATTAATCAGATTTGCATTTTTGGCAAAATTTGGGTATTTCCGGCAAGTTTTGTGTATTTTCGTCGAGCTTTAGATATTATTGGGAAGTTTTTTTTTCTAAAAACTAACTTGTAATAGATTTAAATAGTTAATATAAGTTATCAAAACAAGTTTACGGTGAGTTTTAGGTACTTCCGGCAAGATTAGAAGGTTTTCGCCAAGTTTGACCACCGTTGACCACGGTTGACCTATTTGTTTGACCCTGTTACATTAATCGGTAAGGTTGGTGGCCTTGTAGCGTCTAATCTGCGATTAATCGGCCTTGTAGACCTTGTTTTGCAACACTGATTTTCGTTGAAGAGTTTTGAATAACTTTTGGGCAATGAAGAATCGTCGTGGTCTCTTGCCAATGAAATGATATGTTACTTTTATTTAGAACGTCTATATGTTACTTTTTTTATTGCACTTGTTTTATAAGGTATTTAACGGCTTGGTCGTTTTTAAAAAAGATGTTATGTAACTGTTTTTTTGATGCACTTCAGTTTGTGATAAGTATGCATATTACTTTGAATTTTCTCCCTAATTTTTTTTCCCTCGTACCGCCCCTGCACTCCTGGCAACCTTACTACCAAAACTAACGTCACCAAATTTCGTAATCATGTGTGATTTCACAAGTCACATATGGTTTTCATAAATGACATGTGATTTATTCGACATTTATAAGTTACGATCACATTAAACAATTTTCACAAATAGATATTTAGTGAATGTTTACATTAAGAACAAAAAAGTTGTTATACAATAAAAGTAGTGCAATAATATGATCAAATCTCCTACAATTATTTCAATATTTAGTTAAAACATCATAATATTATGCATGGTTGGTTCGGACGTTCGGCTAACCGCGAATACCTAAAAATAAAAATTGAAACTGAACGGTGAGAAGCGGGTTTTTTCAGTTTTGGTTTTTTTTTTCGGATAAAGTAATTCGGCTCGGTTTCTCGGGTTTTTTAACACCCCTTGCAACGTTTTAGCTCTCTAAATAATTAATGACCGAATGCCTTTAACATACGTGTTACAAATCATAAACAAAAATTTAGCTTAAGGTGTTGTTTGTTTCATTAAGATGTTTTGGGTCTGAATCTGACTACCGCATCTTACTGGTAAGATGTGGCTATAAAGTCTGAATCTGAATAAAATAATGTTGTTTGTTTTTTAAAATTGCATGAATGATTTTAATTATCTTTTCTAAATATATATTAAACCATAACATTACGGTGAATAAGTAGCTTGTCTGAAGATATAACAAAATATTTTTATCACGCATTTATTATAGTAACAAACCATTAAATAAATTACATATCCTAAATTTAACATAGTAAAAATGTAAAAAAAACATCACACGAATTTATTCCAAATACTTGATTGGGCGTAATGTAACATAAGCTGATAAAACAACATTACCCAAATACAGTTATACAGTGACTCAATGAGTATATTCGGCCCAAATTTGTTTTAAACTTTTCACTACTTAGCCCACACACAAAATAATACAACCAACAAAAAAATACCAAACCTAAATATATAAGTTGCCCTAAAACAACCATACGCCACCTTTTCTTTTGTTTCACACCACGCCAAAACACTATACTCTTATAACAATCACAGGACACCTACCCCCCCAGAACACCCCATAAGACATCACATTCTAAAAGTGGTGATTAGTATACGATTGTATATTCTTAAATCCTAAGATTTAAAACGGCCCACTAGTAAGTATTTTAGTCATTAGAAGAATCTATGTTTTGGTTTTTGTTCACCCTTGAAAACATAACCACAGACTAAAAACCACACAATTCAAGAGTCATTTATTTAAAACATATTCTTGAAATGTTTTGTTTTGTCAGGTTAAGGTGATATTATTTTAATATATTTTGAAGGGGTCGTTGATGAGACAGTTCAAACATTAAAGCAATTATGTGAAACATACATTGAAAAGGAACCTGAGATCTTTATTTTGTTGTTTATGCCATTTTTTTGTTATATCTTTTTATAAAATGAAAACAAAATCTAGTCTCAAACTTTGGAGGTGACTGAAGAATTTGCATGAGTAAGAGCTAGTAAGACCTAATTACCAACTCTGACTCGGTAAGACATATACATATGCCCGCGCGTCTGATTGACAAAAAAACAAACAAGCATATTGGTATTACCGCGTCTGACTAAGTACGAGTCAGAGCGGTACAACCAACTTATTTAAACAAACACCGACGCCTAAATTACCGTGCAATAAAGCGTCCAGCAGGTGTATCATATTGTAAGAAAATTTTCTTCACAGTTATGATCAAACATATATCAAAATATTTATCAAACATCCAAATGAACACAATACTCACTATATCATTTTACGGAACAAAAAAACCTCATTTTTACATTCCTTTTATAAAAATAAATTATCTTTTGTCAACGCTAAATCGGTAAATGGCAAAAGAAATACATCGTTACGATGAAAAACTATTTATCTTTACAGTAACCGGTTCCCTTTCGAATATACTTCGATGATTTTTTTTTAATTTTTATTAGTGTTGAAATTGCGATTAGAAAAATCACATATAATTTGATCTTTTAAAAATCACGTGTGATTTCACAAATCACATATTGTTTTCATAAATCACATGTGATTTTTTAGTAAATTTCAACACTTACAGAAAATGAAATTCGTCAAATGTATATAGAAGTGCTCTTCTATAGAAAGATGGTTTAATATTTGTCGCGATGGTATGATTCATTTCGCGTAACGATTGACGGTTTGTGAGATAACTAATTTTTTTTAAATATGAAATTGTGAGAAGAATAAACTTTTCAATTTTTTGGTTAAACTTGAAAAAAATAAGAATGAGAATTACATTTTTTTGCAGAAAAAAAATCCGACTAAACGAATTTTTCATATCTTTCTTTTCATATAAAAATTCCTTAGAAAAATAAGATATTTTTACGGTACCTAAATGATCAAAATTTGTGTAACAAGCGTTTAGTAGTCAATGAAGACTAGAAAACACTCTAACAATGGCAACAATACACAATTATGAATTATGAAGAAATAGACAATAACGAAATGGAGTTGTTATTGGATAGGAGTGGTATGGATTACAATGGAACTTTAAACAGAATGATTACAAGATTAAGTTGGGGTTTCAAAAAAATCCCAGATGAAAATGAAAAATAAGGTGGGAAAGGCCTTTTATAGGCAAATTAAGGGTAACCTCTTTTTTTTGGGCGGAAACTGTCACATAATTATAAAAACTTTACATTAGTCCCTCAACATTTCCAGAACTACGCTTTTAGAGTCCCTTGCCACAATAATACCCCGACAACTGGCGGAAACTCGTGGAATGCAACATAATGATCCAATCAACCACAGATACAAAAATAGAGAAAACTGCCTTGTATAAACTCCAAGTGGCTATAAAGATCATCCAACCTTGAACCAAACTCAGTGATGTCCCAAATAGCTACTAAAATCCATAATCTGTCTTACACTTACTTCAACTGCCCACACTGGGACCATAATCAAACTTAAATCCTAAAACTCCAAATACCAATCCCAAAACAACAAGCAAGCAAGACTTCAAACGAAAATCCACACGGGATACTTCTAAGTCTGCTATCACAATCACCAAACTACTCTTCTTTCACTTCACCTGAAAATGATACTCGAAAACGTCAATAATAATGTTGGTGAGCTCGTAGGTTTAACCTTAAACCCAAAAGTTGTGCCAATATTTCAACAGTGGACAATAGTGCTATATGACAGTGAATATATGCTAACAATCCAAGACATAGCATCCCCGCTAGTCATATCTCAACATCCAATAATAAACCCAGAGGTCGCAACTCCTAACTCAAACTAAACGCACCTAAATGGCCTACCGCAGCTAGGAGCACTATATTAGGGGCGAAACGCACAGGAACCTTGCATCAAACACAGCACCATGCAAGTACCATACACAGAACCGTTGCATGCCAAAGACACAAGCACGTGCAATACCCACACAGAACCATGCCGAATGTCACACACAGAACATGCCAAGAAAGTCAACACATAATATTCAAATAGCAGTCCATAAGGCACATAACTGTGTCCCAATAAACCAAAACCACATTTCGCACAGATCAATTCAAAAACATTTCAAAACACATTGAGTATTAACTTTTCCCCAACGGAAAAACCAGTAAAAAGTGGGCTACGAGAACTCACCTCAACAAGTCTTAGCAACCTCCATCTCAACACACAGCAAATGCAACGACGCCCGCACACGACCTAGTCCAGTTAATGTCCCAATTAATTATCCAATTCCAAAACAATCTTCACGCTTGATGCATAGTGTTTTAGACGCGTTGTACAATTACCCAAAACAGTTTAGTGGTGTGATTGATGACTTAACTCCACAATCATATCAAAATCCTCATTCCGCGTTAATAACATACTTATATTATTTAGAGAAAATAGATAAGTAGTATAAAATAAATATTTAAATAATAATTACAATATATTTCGACAAAGTCTATACGGTAAAACCTTAACACTTCAAAAATAATCATATATACGTTGGAAAATAAAACGTTTACTCATAAAAACACATTAGAGAAGTTTCAGAGAAAAATTATATTTTTTCGTCTTAGTGAATTTATAAAAATAAATAAAATAATTAAATATTATTTTAATATTTAAGAATCAAAAATCATGTTTTTAAAGAAATTTATAAATAATAAACTTTTAAAACAAATTCAACATGACCCGAACGTTTATACATCAACGGTTTCAAGGTTTCAAACATTATTTTCAACAATTTTTCACAAATTCGACACTTTTCGACAAAATTCCAAAATCTCAATCTTTAACGCTTACCAACACTTTTCCCCCAAAATATCATTCAATATCACTTCGTAAATACATTTTCACTTTCAAAAGTCCGTTCAAATTCTCATAACTACTAAATATCGCTCATTGGGCTTTAAGGCCCAACAAGGGTCCATTAAGACATTTATAAGTCAAAAATATAATCCAAGTCCAAAACCAAGGTCCATTTACATATATAAGTATATACTTATAAGTAGAAAATAATCCGGACCACAATAAGCCCTCCCATTAAGCCGCGGCTTAAATAGACTTATTGGGCCGTGAGTCCAATAGCTCAAAAATACGTATATTAAGCTTGAAAATAAGCTAATAAGCTATGTATCGCATTTGGTTACTACCATAAGCCTCAAAAATAGTCCACAACATACGCCATAATACAAAAATAATCAAAATCACTTTCCTAGTGATTTTGGAAATCTACACGTGGCATATAATAAGCCCGAATAAGCCATACAAGCTACTATCAAAAATAAGCATTATAGCATCATATATTATTCAACATCACGACACAAGACATCAAACTACAAAAATCCTCTTTTTTTCTTTTTACCATACATGAACCAAACACCCCTTTTTCTTTCGTTTCGTTTCTAAAAATCGGTTTTCACAACGATCAAAATAAACCCAAAAGGACAAACGAAATTTAAATTTGAAAACTTACAAGAAAATCTTCAAAAATGTATATTTCGACACCAACACTTAAGATTTGGGGTCTTATTACATTTTGGGGACAATTGTTATAAACCGAAATCTTTATTTATATTGTTGAACACTTTGAAGCCATGGGCTTATGTAACAAACAAGTATTTTGTTAATCCAATGTATCTTCTTTAAACGACACGTTTAGTGGTTGTTCTCATATCTTGTACTATTGATCCAATAATGTAATGCCCTCGGATATTCAACATTCCGCTGCGTGCTCAGATTTGAGGGTGTTACACTTATCCTCCCATGTTTGGTTATGGCATCCAAGAGGGCCTCGGGTCTTTCTTTTCGTGTCGAGATCACTTAAATACTCGTTAACTTAACCGTAAAATTTACCCTAAAGTTAATTAGCATTTTTATTCACCCTAAAAATACTTTTCCATTAACTTAGAGTATTTACACGACATATTTCCAGTTTAAACCCTTTCAAAACTCATCTGGACATTAACAGACGTAAGGGACTCGTTTTTCGGCATTTCTCAAAATTCACGGGTCAAACCACCCGGTATATAAATAACACAATAATACCTTTCAAAAGGGATTATTAATAACAATAAACCACAATTTATCACAATACTCATAAAATCACCACAATTCTCATAAAAATCACCACTGTCAACACGGTACAAAATCTGAATAAACTGACAAAAGTCAAATAGTCAAAGGACTGTATATGAAATATTCAGAACACAAAAAGGGCAAAGGTTACATTCCACCCCCTTACAAGAATTTCGTCCCTAAAATTTAACTACTAACATCACTAAACAAATGCGGGTACTTCAATTTCATCTGATCTTCACGTTCCCACGTGAATTCAAGGCCACGTTTCAAATTCCACCGAACCTTGACGATGGCAATCCTACTATGCTTCAACTTCATAAACTCTCTTTCTAAAATTTCCATAGGCTCTTCCATAATATTCAACTTAGCATCAACTCGAATCTCATCCAAAGGCACTTGCAGTGTTGGATCAACCAAACACATCTTAAGGTTTGACACGTGGAACGTGTCATGAATACCATTCAACTCCTCAGGCAAATCTAACCGATAGGCCACAGGGCCTACCTTCTTAATAATCTCAAACGGTCCAACAAATCTAGGTGCTAACTTCCTTTCTTCCTAAAGCGTACCACACCTTTCCAAGGCCACACTTTGAGCAAGACATAGTCACCTACACAAAACTCTAGAGGCTTTCTCCTCTTATCAGCATGACTTTTCTGGCAATCACGCGCAGTCTTAAGTCTATTCTTAATATGTGAGATCTTTTCAGTAGTCTCTTGCACTAAATCAGGTCCTATCAAATAACCTTCTCCAACCTTAGCCCACATAATTGGTGAACGACACTTTCTACCATACAATGCCTCAAACAAAGCACATCTTACACTAGCATGATAACTATTGTCATACGAAAACTCAACCAACGGAAGATGAACATCCCAACTTCCTCTGAAGTCTAGGACGCACGCTCTAAGCATGTCTTCCAAAGTCTGAATAGTACGCTCACTCTAACCATCGGTCTGAAGGTGATAAGCCGTACTCATGTCTAACAGAGTTCCTAATGCCTCTTGCATTGACTGCCAAAACCTTGACGTGAAACGACTATCACGATCCGATATAATCGAGATCGGCACACCATGTATAGTAACTATCTCATTCAAATACAATCTACCCAACCTTTACATCTTTTAATCCTCACGCATAGGTAGAAAATGAGCAGACTTAGTTAACCGGTCCATAATGACCCAGATTGTGTCATGCCCACTACTAGTCCTAGGCAATTTAGTCACAAAATCCATAGCTATTCCTTCCTATTTCCACACGGAGGTTGCTGGAGCAAGCCAGATGACCTTTGATGCTCAGCTTTAACCTTCAAACAACTCAAACACTTACTAACATACTTAGCTATATCCTTTTTCATTTCAGGCCACCAATACCTATCTCTTAAATTATAATACATCTTATCAGCACGTGGGTGTACAGAGTACTATGACTTATGGGCTTCATCCATTATCAGGGTTCTCACCTCACGCTTCAACGGTACCCATATTTGATCAAGGTAATACAAAGTTCTATCACTTCTCTGCTCTATTATCTCATCCAAACTTTTCTGCAATCCTGCAAACTCATCCACAACCTCCTTCTGAGCCGTCAGTATCCTATCCTTGATACTTGACTAAAGGATCATATTCATAGCTCTAACTCTTTTAGGCTTTGCTCTTTCCTTCCTACTTATTGCATCAGTCACCACATTCGCCTTACCAGGATGGTAGCGAATTTCATAATCATAATCACTAAACAACTCTATCCAGCGACGCTGTCGCATATTCAACTCTTTCTGACTAAAGATATGCTGAAGACTCTTATTATCCATATAGATGACACTCTTTGTCCCATACAGATAATGTCTCCAGATCTTAAGTGCAAACACAATCGCACCCAACTCTAAATCATGGGTAGTATAATTCTTCTCATGAATTTTCAACTGCCTAGACGCATAGACTATCACCTTACCTCTTTGCATTAACACACAGCCTAGTCCTATCCTATACGCATCATAATATACCACAAAGTCTTCCAGTCCACCAGGGAGAGCTAGAACAGGCACATTACACAACTTATCCTTTAAAGTTTTAAATGTCAATTCCTGTTCCTCACCCTAATCGAAAACCTTACACTTCGGAGTCAAGATAGTAAGAGACTTAGCTATCTTTGAAAAGTTCTCAATGAACCTACAGTAATATCCAGCCAATTCTAAGAATGACCGAACCTCAGTCGGAGTTCTAGGGGCTTTCCAATTCTTAACAGCTTCAATCTTACTAGGGTCTACATGAATCCCATCACCACTTATCACATGCCTAAGAAACTGCACTTCTCTTAGCCAGAATTCACTTAGAAAACTTAGCATACAGTTTCTCTTTTTTGAGCAGTCCCAAGACTAACCTTAAGTGTTTTACATGTTCCTCTCGAGTCTTAGAGTAGATTAAGATATCGTCTATAAACACTATCACAAACTTACCAAGATAAGGCCTACTAACTGTATTCATCAAATCCATAAATACCACTGGTGCGTTAGTCAGACCAAAGGGCATTACAGTGAACTCGAAATCTCCATAACGAGTTCTAAACGCAGTCTTTGGAATGTCATCCTCATACACTCTCAGCTGATAATATCCAGACCTAAGATCTATCTTCGAGAAAAACTGCGACCCTTGCAGTTGATCAAATAGATCATCTATTCTAGGAAGTGGATAACGATTCTTAACAGTCAACTTGTTCAACTCTCTATAATTAATGCACATCCTAAAAGAACCATCCTTCTTCTTTACAAACAATACCGATGCTCCCTAAGGTAAAGAGCTTGGTCGAATGAAACCTTTGTCTTGGAGTTCCTTGAGTTGTCCAGACAACTCCTCCAATTCAGAAGGTGCCAAACGATAGGAAGACTTTGCTACCGGCGTTGCTCCAGGGGTTAACTCAATCCGAAACTCAATTTCCCGAATAAGCGGTAACCCAGATAGATCATCCAGAAATACCTCAGGAAAATCTCTAACCACAACAATCTCTTCTCATTTCTTTTCACTAGCCTTAGCACTCATCAAGAGTCTCGCTTTCTCTTCTGGTCTCTCTCCTAATACTTTAAGCACCTTGCCAACAGGTAGTGGTATCCATACTACCTTCTCATGGTAAATTATTTCAGCCTTATAATTGGACAACCAGTCCATTCCTATAATCACATCAAAACTCCCATGCCCAAAAGGTATCAAATCGATATCAAAGACATGACACTCGATTTCTAGTTTTCAACCCTTAATAACCTTATCAAAATCTACTAGCTGCTCGCTAGCTATCTCAATCTCATATTTTAAACCTAAGTCGCTAGGCTCTAAGCCTAACAGAGGTATGAAAGTAGTGGAAACAAAACTATAGTCGGCACCAGAGTCAAATAAGGTAGTGGCAAAATGATTGTTCAAAGTTGTAACACCCCCAAAAAGGGTCGTAGCAGAATATGGGTACGGGGGAGTTACTTCATAGATCAACAACACAAGATATATCAGAACGACCTTTAAAAGTGTCGCTTAAAACCGATACATTGGATTTAGCAAAATGTTTGTTACAAAAGCCCGAAGCTTTACTTGTTCATTGTTAAATTATACAAAGATTCTAGTTCATAATAAATGTTTCTCCAAAATGTAATGCAACCAAATCTTTAATGCAAATGACTTCCAAAATAACGACCACCAATGTATCCCTTGTCTTGTACCTCATTGATCTCCTGAGAAAACATGCTTTAAAACGTCAACAATAATGTTGGTGAATTCATAGGTTTGTAAATTATATAAGTGTAGGACCGCAAGATTCCCCCGTGATAATACATTAAATGTAAACATCACAAAAAAGTAATTACGTTTCCCTAAGCTCATGACACTAAAGCTCGACATATATGAATTGCAATATAAATTTCCTACATTGCCCTTGATGATGTTCTAACCCAGAACATCCTAAATCCGACATGGTATACGTTCGTTCCCGGTGATAGCTAATCACCCGAACGGAGGCGTCACCCCCAAATAGATCTATTTAAACCATTCACGCTCACCCTCCAAGTGATTTACAGTTCATAATAATGAGCTCATTGGGTTATCGCTACTTAGGCAAACACGTAATCAGTTTAAATTTGAAATGTTCACTTGCGTCTAATTATAAAACAAAGCATGTTCTCACCCCAAAACTTATAAATCATTATAAAATGTAAAATGTGGGGCTATGAACTCACCTCGAGTGGATGAGTTTAACAATGTAAATCACAACAGAAAATGCATCACAAAAATGCCTGAATGCAACCTAATCAATTATAGGTCGTATAAGTACAAAGCACTTTGAATAACTATACCATATATAATTCTATATAGCTAAATCACCATCTAATCGCATTTGTGAAATCATATTTATAAAGTAAAAACGTTTACAAATATCTCTTTAGTGAAAACGGCGTAATTTTCTCTGTTTAAGTCCGTTTGGTATGTTTCTTAAGTCCACGCTTTCGTATTAAGACGATGTATCAAAATATTACATTTTCAACATTTGAGTCCTCTGGTGAACAGTGATTTTTACTGTTCATATACTTTTATAAAATTATTTTTATAAAATTTGTCGTCGTAAACTCGTAAATGTCATATTTTATTCGTTTTAACTCCGTTTTTAGTGATTCTTTCGAGTACGTCTTCGTTATTAAAAGTTCTATCTAATTAAGGATATTTTCAAAATAATCATGTCTGAGATGAACAGTAACTTTTATAAATTTATTTTTATAAAAGTATTTATTATCGTAAACTTGCGAAATTCATAACTCTTTCGTTATAGATTGAAATATTATGATTCTTAATGTTTTGAAATCCTAAAAATATATACTAACCGATAAAAATATGTATATATTCTCATTAGATGTGAATAGTAATTGGTTTTTATAAAATTTCTTTTATAAACGCGTTTAATTAACGTATAACTTAAAATTAGCATATCTCCTTCGTTATAAATCGGTTTTTCGAGTTCTTTATATACCCACGATCCTTGGGACATGTAGTATTCTATAAAAACATAAAATAGATGGGTTAAAAATCGAATTTGATCAGACCCTTTTGGGTTTTTGTTAAAAACTTGTTTAAACTTGATTTTTGTAACTTTCTAGTTTAGTACACTTGTTACAAGTCCATTACAACCCTTAATATCATATGTCTTTCACACCTAGGGTATTTAGTCTATGATTAGCCCAAATATTGTCCAAGAATCACAAGATCCATAAGTCTACACACTTATTTGTTCATAAACTTTCATAAGTGTACTTTTTAGGTAACTTGCTCATATAACCTTTTTATACATAAACCATACTTATATAATGTATATACTTCCATTCTCATATGTTCTTAACAACAATATAGGACATGACAAAGTATATCATACCATGATCATAAGTAGAATTCCATTTTTACAAGTAAATAAGTTTCCTAGATGGTGATTAACTATATAGCCATTATATACACATAAAATCATGAATGTAAAGAGATTAAGGTTTTTAGGTAACCTTAATATGAAGTAGGATAATGAAAAATATGATCTAAACCATTGTTTAGATGTCAAAACCCAAGCTTACAACACTTGAAAATCCTAGATTCCAAATAAACCCAAATCGTGAATCTTGCTTGCTTAACACTTGTAAACCTTAAATCAAACCTTCAAACCTTCTTGGTATATCTTAGATATGATGTAGGAACACTTGGAAATGTGGTAAATAAAATTTGTATGGATGGTTTGTGTTGATGGTTTTTTGCCGTGGACTATAAGAGAGACAAAGGAGAGAGTTTTATTGTTTTCACCTAAGAAAATGAGATGTGTGTGTTTATTTACTAGTTGCTAGCTTTATATACTCATGTAACTAGTTGATAATAAGTCTAGATACATATTTCACTATGCTTGGACAAGATGAGGAATTCTAGGGATAGTTGGTCAAGTTACTATTAGAGTTAGTAGGAAAATATCTCTTGGTTCCCTAATGTAGAAGTCATCCCATGATTTCAAGGAAATAGATTAAACTTAGATAATATCTTTGTATCCTCATCCTTATGTCCGACCCTATAGGTATATGTGTGATGATATTTTGTAAATTTTGGGTATTGGTACAATTGTGGGTATTTGTTGAAGCGTAGAAAAATTTTGGTGGTTCCGGAATGCCTAAACGTATTTTATCGCGAAACGTAAACACTTTACGCAACTAATAAAAAAACAACGAACAATGTTAATAATTATCCTCAAAAATTATTACTTAACACTTGCTTGATGTAAACATTTAATCGTTTGATGCTCGTTTACATTGAATGTTAATTTTTAGCTTACACGATTTAACTTAACGATTACGATTAAAAGCAAACGCGTACAATACTAAAAATAAATAGTGAATTTATTGACGACGTACAAGACCCTAAAAAACAGGGTGTTATAGTCTCCCCCCATTAAATAAGCCTTGTCCTCAAGGCTTAAGACGTGACACTTGACGATGGTGCAGTCTTTGCGAAGAGGTGTGGATATTTCTTTAGAAATCGATCCTTGCATTCCCATGTAAACTCAGGACCTCGCCTAGAGTTTCATTGAACTCTGACAATCAAAATATGGCTTCGCTTCAACCGTTTAACTTCATGATCCATGATTTCCACTGGTTCCTCGACAAATTGAAGCTTGTCATCAAAATGAAGTCCATCCAACGGAACGGTTAATGGTTCGTCGGCATAGCACTTTTTCAAGTTAGATACATGAAACGTATTGTGAACCCTGTTTAGCTCTTTAGGAATCTCAAGCTTGTAAGCAACGTCTCCAACCTTAGCTAACACCTTGAAAGGTCCAACATACATGAGGTTTAACTTCCCCAGTTTGCCAAGATGCACGACCCTTTTCCAAGGCGAAACCTTAAGCATAACTCTATCTCCAACTTGAAATTCCATCGACTTATGCTTTAAATCGGCATAACTCTTTTTTTTATCGCGAGCGGCTTGCATCTTTTGTTTGATCTGAATGACCTTCTTGGTTGTTTCATGACCTATTTCAGGACCAGTGAGTTGAACTTGTCCAACCTCGGCCCAACATGCAGGTGAACGACACTTTCGACCGTAAAGTGCTTCAAATGGTGCGGCCTTGATGCTAGCATGTTAACTGTTTTTATATGAGAACTCAACTAAGGATAAATGATTAACCCAACCCTTTCCAAAGTCGATCACGCAAGCACGTAGTATATCCTCGAGAGTTTGAATAGTCCTCTTGCTTTGTCTGTCAGTCTGTGGATGGTACGCAGTACTCATATCCAGACTAGTACCCAAAGCCTTCTGTAGTGACCTCTAAAAATTTGATGTGAACCTCGGGTCGCGGTCACAAATGATTGAGACAGGGATTTCATACCTCGTAACTACTTCCTTTAGGTACATTCTTGCTAGTTTCTCTATAGGATCAGTTTCTCTCATTGGTACAAAGATTTCAGACTTAGTGAGTCGGTCGACAATCACCTAAATGGTGTTGTAACCCTGTAACAACCTAGGAAGCTTCGTGACAAAATCCATAGTGATGTTGTCCCACTTCCATTGAGGTATATCGGGTTGTACCAACAATCCTGATGGCCTTTGGTGTTCAGCCTTGACCTTAGCACATGTCAAACACTTGCTAACATAGGTGGCGATGTTGGCTTTCATATTGGGCCACCAATATAGCTTCTTCATGTCTTGATACATCTTGTCAGAACCCGGATGAATAGAGTACTTGGACTTGTGGGACTCGTGTATGATCACGGTCCTCAAATCACCATAACATGGCAACCAACTCCTGCTATTGAAGCATAGAGTTCCATCCGCGTGGGGTTCCAACTTTTTTGTCCTAGGGCAAATAGTGATGTGTCTCGGGTAAACACATTTTATGAATACGCACACAAACTTGTATAATTAGAAAATTGTTTTCTTGACAAGAAGTTTTAAAGTGACTACTCTCAGTATGGCATGGTCCTTCCTGAATTATACATAGGTGATCAGGCTATGTATATTTGAGGGCTAACAATGCGATGCTCATTTTTGTTGAAATAGTGTTATAGTTTCATAATAGTGGGGGGGGAAGTGGCTTATATAAATGAGTAGAGAATTAAAATACAATGAAATTTTCACAACATATTGATTTGATAGATAATTTGAAATAATTCGTATAACAGATATTTAAGAGAAATACAACGAGAACTCCTAAGGAGATAAAGTCTAAGATAGTTCTAACTTAGGGTTTACTAGGCAAAGCGAGACAACTTTCTCTTTTAAGCTTCAATCTCACCTTTAATGTTGTTAAGGTCTTGATCGGTTTCTCCTCCTCCCAAGGCATGCACCACTCCACGTGCTCTAGTACCTCTAGTTTAGTTTTCATGGTTTTGGTTCTTTCGCTTCGGGCAATCACTCTTGTAGTGCCCTTGATTCCCACATTCATAGCAAGTAGCCTTCTGACTTGCCCCAGTGCCCCTTTGGTTGTTAGCAATATTGGCATTTGTAGAACTTCAACAGTCACGGGCCAGATGGCCAACTCTGTTGCACTTGTGGCATTTGGGAGCACATGGACCATCATGGTGATAGTTGCATTTAGAACACAATGGCTTAGATCCGTTGTAATGTTTCTTCACCTCGTGCATTGCAGTGTCAGCTCTGCCAATATTTTGCCTCTTGTTCGGCTGTTGTTGGTTCTGATTGTTCTTAGAAGTGTCATCCAACTTCCTCTTGTTCTCAGCCTGGCATTCAGAAAGAGTGCTGATCTTTTTGTCCATTAGTTTGGTTGCAATTTCAATTGCATCTTGCATTGTCTTAGGATTAGGTGCCATATACTTTCCATGTATATCATGTCACTCGTTCTGGAAACTTTACTATTGGACACACTCTTTTGTAGTGTCTCAGACTTCCACACTCATAACAAGTGTGAGTTCGTTGATTACTAGCAGCAACAGGTGTTCTATAATTTTGGGTTATGTGGCCAACCTTCTTGCAATTTCCGCACTTCACAGTACACTGTCCATTATGGTGAAATTTGCACTGGTTGCATAGAGATAGAGATCCAACATATGCCTTCTTGTTGATTGGCTAAGTAGTGTGTGCTCTAGGCACCTTATTCCCTTTGTTTTGTTGGCTCGAGCTTCCATTGTGGTTACCTTCCCACTTCCTCTTGTTTCTAGCATTCTCTGCTACCTTGTCTTCTTGTCATTTGGTCTGGCTCACTGACTTGCGGACCATGTTGGTTTTTGTATTATAAATAGCAATAGCCTCGATAGCATTAGCCACTCACTAGGCTATGACCCGATCAATTTCCTCAACACTCATCCCTTGATTGATAGTTGTCATTGTCCTTCAAAGTTGAAAGAGTAATAAGATAAGATTTGTTTAGTTATCCTAGTCGTTCTCCAAAAATAGAGTGTTGGGAGCTGATGTATTGTAAATATGAATATGCGCTCATGGCATAGGTGAATGATGGTAAGATATCATATTTGATAGCTTAATGTTTAGGTAGCGTTTAGGACCTACGAGCTTATAGTACTACCTTGCCTAAATAAATGTTCCAATATTTATATAAATAACCCTTATATAAATGATTGTAAAGTATGTGTGAAAGAATGTAAACACGTCTATGTCTATATATGTAAGACCCTTATAGTAATGTACGTACTATAATATGAACACGTATATGAATCATGTAAGCATCTAGTAAAACTAACTAATGCAAACAAGTAGTGTATGTATGTCCCGTGAAAAACCCCGTTGTATGAATGCAATGTTTGAAAATGGTTATAGTCCAGCAAAAACATTTGACCTGGTTCTTTATAACCTTGGCTCTAGATACCAATCTGTAACACCCCTAAAATGGGTCGCAGCGGAATATAGGTACGGGGGAGTTACTTCATAGATCAACAACACAATATATATAAGAATGACCTTTAAAAGTGTCGTTTAAAACCGATACATTAGATTTAGCAAAATGTTTGTTACAAAGCCGAGCTTACTTATTCTTTGTTAAATTTACAAAGATTCCGTTCATAATAAATGTTTCTCCAAATGTAAAGCAACCAATCTTTAATGCAATGATTCCAAAATATGCCACCAATGAATCCCGTGTTTGTACCTCATTGATCTCTGAGAAAACATTCGCTTTATAACGTATCAACAATAATGTTGGTGAATTCATAGACAGGTTTATGAATTATATAAGTGTAGGACCGCAAGATTCCCCCGTGATAATACATTAAATGTAAACATCACAAAAATGTAATTATGTTTCCCTAAGCTCATGACACTGAAGCTCGACATATATGAATTGCAATATAAATTGCCTACATTGCCCTTGATGATGTTTTAACCCAGAACATCCTAAATCCGACATGTTATACGTTCGTTCCCGGTGATAGCTAATCACCCGAACAGAGGCGTCACCTTCAAATAGATCTATTTAAACCATTCGCGCTCACCCTCCAAGTGATTTACAGTTCATGATAATGGGCTCATTAGGTTATCGCTACTTAGGAAAACACGTAATCAGTTTAAATATGAAATGCTCACTTGCGTCCAATTATAAAACAAGGCATGTTCTCACCACAAAACTTATAAATCATTATAAAATGTAAAACGTGGGGCTATGAACTCACCTCGAGTGGATGAGTTTAACAATGTAAATCACAACAGAAAATGCCTCACAAAAACGCCCGAATGCAACCTAATCAATTATAGGTCGTATAAGTACTAAGCATTTTGAATAACTATACCATATATAATTCTATATAGCTACATCACCATCTAATCGCATTTGTGAAATCATATTTATAAAGTAAAAACGTTTATAAATATCTCTTTAGTGAAAACGGCGTAATTTTCTCGTTTTAAGTCCGTTTAGTATGTTTCTTACGTCCACGCTTTCGTATTAAGACGATGTATCAAAATATTACATTTTACATATTTAAGTCCTCTGGTGAACAGTGGTTTTTACAGTTTATATACTTTTTAAAGTTATTTTTATAAAATTTGTCGTCGTAAACTCGTAAATGTCGTCTTTTATTCGTTTTAACTCCGTTTTTAGTGATTCTTTTGAGTACGTCTTCGTTATTAAAATTTATATCTAATTAAGGATGTTTTCAAAATAATCATGTCTGATATGAACGGTAACTTTTATAAATTTATTTTTATAAAAGTATTTATTATCGTAAACTTGCGAAATTCATAACTCCTTCGTTATAGATCGAAAAATTATGATTCTTAATGTTTTGAAATCCTAATAATATGTACTAACTGATAAAAATATGTATTTATTCTCATTAGATGTGAATAGTAATTGGTTTTTATAAAATTTCTTTTATAAACGCGTTTAATTAACGTATAACTTAAAATTAGTGTATCTCTTTCGTTATAAATCGGTTTTTCGAGTTCTTTATATGCCCACGATCCTTGGGACATGTAGTATTTTATAATATTATAAAATAGATGGGTTAAAAAACGAATTTGATCAGACCCTTTTGGGTTTTTGTTAAAAACTTGTCTAAACTTGATTTTTGTAACTTTCTAGTTTAGTACACTTATTACAAGTCCATTACATCCCTTAATATCACATGTAATACACACCTAGGGTCCTTAGTCCATGATTAGTCCTAATATTGTCCAAGAATCACAAGATCTATAAGTCTGCATACTTATTTGTTCATAAACTTTCATAAGTGTACTTTTTAGGTAACTTGCTTATATAACCTTTTTATACATAAACCATACTTATACAATGTAAATACTTTCATTATCATATGTTCTTAACAACAATATAGCACATGAAAAAGTATATCATACCATGATCATAAGTAAAAGTTCCATTTTTACATGTAAATAAGTTTCCTAGATGGTGATTAACTACATAGCCATTATATACACATAAAATCATGAATGTAAAGAGATTAAGGTTTTTAGGTAACCTTAATATAAAGTAGGATGATGAAAAAATATGATATAAACCCTTGTTTAGATGACAAACCCAAGCTTACAACACTTGAAAACTCTAGATTCCAAAGAAACCCAAATCTTAGATCTTGCTTGCTGAACACTTGTAAACCTTAAACCAAACCTTTAAACCTTCTTGGTATATCTTAGATATGATATAGGAACACTTGGAAATATGGTAAATAAAATTTGTATGGATGGTTTGTGTTGATGGTTTTTGGCCGTGGCCTATAAGAGAGACAAAGGAGAGAGTTTTGTTGTTTTCACCTAAGAAAATGAGATGTGTGTGTTTATTTACTAGTTGCTAGCTTTATATACTCATGTAACTAGTTGATAATAAGTCTAGATACATATTTCACTATGCTTGGACAAGATGAGGAATTCTAAGGATAGTTGGTCAAGTTACTATTAGAGTTAGTAGGAAAATATCTCTTGGTTCCTTAATGTAGAAGTCATCCCATGATTTCAAGGAAATAGATTGAACTTAGATAATATCTTTGTATCCTTATCCTTATGTCCTGCCCTATAGGTATATGTGTGATGATATTTTGTAAATTTTGGGTATTGGGTACAATTGTGGGTATTTGTTGAAGCGTAGAAACGTTTTGGTGGTTCCGGGAATGCCTAAACATATTTTATCGCGAAACATAAACACTTTACGCAACTAATAAAAAAACAATGAACAATGTTAATAATTATCCTCAAAAATAATTACTTAACACTTGCTTGATGTAAACATTTAATCGTTTGATGCCCGTTTACATTGAATGTTAATTTTTAGCTTACGCGATTTAACTTAACGATTACGATTAAAAGCAAACGCGTACAATACTAAAAATAAATAGTGAATTTATTGACGACGTACATGACCCTAAAACACAGGGTGTTATAAAAGTAAACGTACCCATCACAATGTTCGTATCCTGGCGAGCTTCCTCTGCTCCCAACATGAATGCCCTACCCCTAGCCTGGTTCCCTTGGTTTCCATGACCCTGACCCCCGTTATTAGCAGCAACTTGATTTGGATGATTTCCTTTTGGTCCTTGTGCCTTATTAAATCTAGGACAAGCTGACCTGACATGATCGGTACTACCACACTCATAACATGCCCTAACAGTTGGGTTTCTAGCATTGACATGATTCACATTCCTCGGCACACCTTTACAATCCTTTGCCAAGTGACCCAGGAGGTTATAGTTGAAGCATGTGCGACAAGGCCCTCCGGGTGCATGGTAAGAGTTACAGGTGGTACACTTGGGCCAAGTACCCATATTCTCTCTTCCTACAGGGTTTACAGTAGTAGCAAAAGCATTCCCAGTCCTAGTCCTCTTATTATCATCCCTACCATTCTTATCCTTGCTAGTTTCCCCTATATTTCCTGTTTTCTCAACCTTCTTAATCGATCCATTTCTCACAACCTCATCGGTCAGTACACCAGAAATCTGTACTGCCTTCTGCATAGTCTTTGGCTCCATTACTGCCACCATCCCATAGATCTGTGGAGCAAGGCCATATACATACCTCTCAATCATCCTACTCAAAGGAGTTACTAAGTGAGGAACTAACCTCGCCAACTTATGAAATCTATCAATATACGCAGCGTGACAAGCCCCGACCATGGCGTGATTCCATAACTTAGATTCCAACTTTTGCATCTCATGATTAGGACAAAAGTCTTGTATCATCATAAACTTAAATTCATTCCATGACATACTAATAGCAACTTCCCGGCTTAGTGTGCGGATCTAAGAGTTCCACCACGTTAAAGCCTTACCCACAAATGAACCAGCAATGTATTTCACTTTTTGGTCATTACTACAACCACTCATATCATGCACATTCTCCATTTTCTTGATCCAACGAGTAAGAACTACAACACCTCCCTTACCATCATATTCCTTAGGGTTACAAGCTAAGAAATCCTTATATGAACAACCTACCCGGTTGCCATTTACTATCACATTCCCAACGTTCTCATTAACCACATTACCATTCTGATTTCCAACATTTCCTCGGTTACTAACCTGAGTTAACATGGCGGGTAAGAGGTTCTGCAATTGTTGGGCAATGATCGTTGAGAAGTCGGGTGCTCCCTCATTGGCTCCCTTTACATTCCCATTGACTCCCTTTACACCTCTATTAGCTCCCAAACCCTGGTCATTTTCTTGACCATTTAAATCATCAACACGCTCATCATTACCTTCCCTAGGTCTTCTACCCCTTCCACATCTACCAACCCGTACACCCATTCCCCCTCCTAGTGATTCGGCATCAGGCCGGCCAGCACTTCGGGTCCTCAACCTTGGCAGCATTATCTATACAAGGGAGAACATAGACAACGTTAAGTAGGCAGGAAGACTTGCATATATATAGAATATCTTACTATATATAACCAGATATACACATAACTCTACCCTACGGTGTAAACATCGATTCATGTGAACAATACAACTAAATATGAGTGAGTTGTGATACGCTTATAACTAAGTTGGCCGCCGTACTTATATTCACACCCTTTCCCCAGTCATATTCAATGTTGAGCTCACACATTTCAATGACTAACATAAAAGCACCAAACCGCGAACACGCAAAAGCAAACAAAAGCGGAACACCGCACACATAGATCCTATACGCAACTAAACGACTGATCTTAGGTTATAGTCTAGGCCAATCCACCTAGTTCTATGTAACCTTGGCTCTTATTACCAATCTATCACACCCCGAAAATGGCGGAAACTTGGGAATGCAACATAATGATCAATCATAACACAAGATACAAAATAGAGAAAACTACATTGCATAAACTTCAAGTGCTATAAAGACCATCAACCTCAAACAACCTCGAGTGATGTCCCAAATTGCAACTAAAATCCATAATCTCTTACAATTATTCAAATGCCCACACATGGGTCCATAATCCAAACTTAATCCAAAACATCTAAATACTAAAGCCAAACAACAAGCAAGCAAGACGTCACATGAAAATCCACTCAGGATACTTCTAAGTCAACTATCAAAATCACCAAACTATTCTTCTTTCACTTCACCTGAAAATGATACTCGAAAACTTCAACAATAATGTTGGTGAGCTCGTAGGTTTGACCTTAAACCCAAAAGATGTGCCAATATCTCAAAACAGTGGACAATAGTGCTATATGACCGTGAATATATACGCAAACAACCTTAGCATCACAGCTAATCAATAACCATATGTCACTTACGCACCTAAAGGGCCTACCAGCTGGAGCACTAAAATTAGGGCATGACCACACACAAACCTGGGTAGGCGTACCCATCCGCTCTAATAATCACACAAATACTGGGTAGGCGTACCCCTCCGATCTAATAATCTCACAAATACTGGGTAGGCATACCCCTCCGATCCAAACAATCATGCAACACATAATATTCACATAGCAGTCATAAGCACATAACTTGTCCTAAAAACAAAATCACATTTCGCACAGTTCAATTCAAAACATTTCAAAACACACTTGAGTATCATTTTCCCCCAACGGAAAAACAGTAAAAAGTGGGGCTACGAGAACTCACCTCAAGCAAGTCTTTAGCTGTGACAACCATGACTTGAGTAGGTTGGTCAAACCGTAGTGTTGACCTAAATGTATCTGTTGCAATGTATACGTGTTTATATGTGTTTGTGTGGGATATGTGAGATTGGATAATCAATCTATTAAGCGTGATCCTCTCATTGGGATTGGATTTGTGTTGAATTTTGTGAAGTTCATTTCGTTCACTTTTGGTGATAAGGAAATGATTTCGGTGATTGAAGCGGTTTTGCGTTAATTGTGTAAGTAATTATACAAATACGTATTTTTGTATTAGTAATTTAAGATCAATTTAGGTTTTAGAGGTTAAGTTAAGAGAAATGAGTTATTTGATGGAGAAATTTCATTTTAATCACTTATAGTGATAATGAAATTGATTGGGTATTTTGAGAGAATTATTTTGGTTAATATGTGGATGTCTAGGTGATGGATTAAAATGGGAAGTGTGTTATTTGTGAAAGAAATGAGTTTGTTAAAATATGAGAGTTTTTGGAAGACTTTCTATTTTTATAAAGTGAATTTGTGAAATGAAAAGTATTTTTGGAAAGTTAATTATTTTTAAAAGTCTAATAAATTGCGTTTAAGCAAAAAAGGTATGTGCAAATAAGCTTAGGTGTTTATAAAAACTTAAGGTAAAGCGAATAATTAAGTAATAAATAAATAAATAAATAAAAATATTTTTTTTATAGATGAATAGTAAAAACGAATTTAAAGAGGATAAGGGGAAATAAAAGAAAAAAAAGAGTTTTAAAAGGAAGCAAACTTTAATTAGATATTATCTATAATTAATTGGGAGCCTATAAATATAAAATAAATCCCATAACCCTCCTCCCTTATTGCTCGACTGATCCAGAGAGAAAAAAAAAGAGAAGAAATTTTTTAGGGTTTAAGGTATTTTCTAATTCTTTGTTTAATTTTAGTTTTTATTTTAATTTTTGTAATCTAAGCATGATGAATTAGGTTTAATCATGAAAATAAATTAGGGTTTTAAATTTTCTGGAGTTTATAGTTTAATGATGATTGTTTGATCATTGGTTCAATTGGTTTCGTGATTTAATCATGCGTTAGGGTCTAGATCGCCCGAATTGGTTGTTTAATTCACTACAAAAAATTAGGCAGTTTTATAACGGTCATAACTCAATCATAAATTATCCAATAAACAATTTACAATATACTGGAGATAACCTTAGAGAGTTTACTTTCTAGCAAAGTTGGTCTCGTGAGTTTTTATGGTCGGGAAGTGGGTCAAAAAGTATTTACAAAACCAGTGTGTAAAACTGTGACGAATTTCAGTTTTGGTTTTGATTTTTCTAAAAATACTTAGACATCTAGTTAGAGGCTCTAAATCACGTGAAAGTTAGTTTATATATTGTGTGTGACCCCTGAATTTTTTCTAAGTAGTTTATGAAGTTTAAGTGGGTTATCTAACGTCATACTTTTAGGGGGTCAGATTCTGGCCGAATTCTGGACATATTGGATTAATGATTTTCTAAAGGGTATTTGTAAACCGGTAAATGGACTTTGGGAGAGCTAGAGTAGGTTCATAAGGACATATATGTAGCATGGTGAATTTGGTTTGAATTGTGAAGTGTTTTAAGTGGATCGTTTAGGACACGCGTCAGTGAGTATAAAAATTTCTGCTAATAATCCAGAAAATTTAATGCTGTAGTATTTAAAGTGTAAATGGTGTATATAAGAGTTGGAAAAGGTTTAAAACAAGTATAGAACATATGGTAGATAGCTTTATTATAAACATCTATAGTTGAGGTTACATCATATTGGGTTGAATGCCTAATTGATGGTAGCTTATTGTGTGCTTAATTGTTTAGATTATCCGTGAAGTGTTTGTGAAGCTTTTGTTGGATTCTTTTGGGAAGCTAAGCATCAGGTGAGTTTCATAGTCCCTCTTTTTAATGTTTTAAATTGGGATGGAAATGATGCTAAGTGTTTTGGAAATATTTTTTAAATTGCTATGATTATGTGTTTTGATTGCGTGTGGACATTATGTGACTGCATATTGCTTGTTGTTGCATGATATTGTGTTGTGTTGAGGATCATTAATAGTGAGGCTGATCATCTCACAGATCGTCAATTTGAGATTGATCAACTTAGTGAATTGGTATGGGTCCAGGCCTAAATATAAGCTTTATCTGGTAGACTTTAGGTGCGTAAGTGACGTATGTGGGATCAGAGGGGTACACCTACCCAGTATATGTATGGTTGGTTTGATATGGTGATTTGGTTTGCATGTTATCATAAGTTCATATGTTGCATAATTGTCATATATTGTTTTGATAATCACAGTAATTGGTTTGAAAGGTTTATAATGTGAGTCTTAAACCTAAGACTCTCACCAACCGTTGTGTTGACATTTTTAAGCATCATTTTCAGGTGAGCTTAATGGTGCTAAGATAGAGTGAAGTGGCTAGAAGAGACCGTAGGATGCTTGGAGTTATTCATGATTTTTGTTTGAATAAATGCGTTTGCATGAATTATTTGGATTATGTTTTTGCATGTCTTTATTGACGAGACCTCTTTCTCATTAATAAAGACACCATTAGGTTTTGGGTATTGTTTTGACATTTTGTGTCTTTGCTTTACTTTAATTTTCATTTTAGTATTCTCTATGTAGACACCATGTGTTGTGATGATATCCATTCTTCTTTACGCCTTGCGTTTCCGCCTTGGCGGGGTGTGACATTAGCAACCAAATCTCAATTACACAAGCAAATGCAACGACGCCCGCACACGACCTAGTCCAGTTAATGTCCCAATTTAATCACCAATTTCCAAAACAATCTTCACGTTTGATGCATAGAGTTTAGATGCGTTGTACAATTATCCAAAGCAATTTAGTGGTGTGATGGTTGACGACATATCTCCACAATCATATCAATCTTATTACTCGATAATACATATTATACTATTTAGAGAAAATAGATTAGTAATATAAGTAAATATTTATAATTAATAATTATAAATATATCTCGACAAGTCTATTTGGTAACCTTAGTCACTCCAAAATAATCATAATACGGTTGAAAATAAAACGTTTTCTCATAATAAACATATCCGAGAAGTTTCGAGAAAAAATATATTTTTCGTCTTTTAGTGAATTTATTAAATAAATAAAATAATAAAATAATATTTTATTATTTAAAATCCAAAATCATGTTTTTAGGAAAATTTCTAAGTATAAACTTTTTATGAAATTTCTACATGACTTGTACGCTCTTACAACATTTTCCAAGGTTTCAAACCTTATTTTCAACATTTTACCAATTCGACACTTTTCGACAAAATTCTAAAATTCTCAATCATTAACGTTTAGTAAATGTTTTTCCCAAAATATCGTTTAATATCACTTCGTAAACACATTTTCACTTTCAAAAGTCCATCAAAACTCTCATAAGGACTAAATATCACGTATTGGGCTTTAAGGCCCAATAAGGGTCCATTAAGACATTTATAAGTCCAAAATACGATCCAAGTCCAAAATCAAGGTCCATTTACATATATAAGCATATACTTATAAGTAGAAAATAACCCGGACCACAATAAGCCCTCCCATTAAGCCACGGCTTAAATGGACTTATTGGGCCGTGAGCCCATATGCTCCAAAATACGTATATTAAGCTTGAAAATAAGCTATTAAGCTACGTATCGCATTTGGTTACTACCATAAGCCTAAAAAATAGTCCACAACATACGCCATAACATAAAAATAATCAAAATCACTTTCCTAGTGATTTTGTGAAATATTTCGTGGTATATAAGCCCAAATAAGCCAAGAAATAACTTAAAAATAAGCCCGAATAAGCTATACAAGCTAATATAAAAAATAAGCTATCTTGCAACATATATTATTCAACCATCATGACCACAACATCAAAACTACAAAAACCCTCTTTTTCTTTTTTACCATACACGAACCAAACACCTATTTTTTTATTCATTTCGCTTCCAAAAATCGATTTTGTACAACTAACATCTATGCATCAAAATCAACCCAAAAGGACAAACGAAATTTAAATTTGAAAACTTACGAGAAAATCTTCAAAAATGTATATTTCGACACGAACCGGACAACCCAAACGTTGTTTAAATGAACACTCAAACACTCGTATCAACCCAGAATATCACCCATTCTTAATCAAAGTTGGAAAATATGTGGTGGTTGTGATGGCTTAGGGGCGGAAGAACACAAGCACACACACAAGTGTGTGTTTTATGTTTCTGAAATGAAAAATGAAATGAATGAAAAATACTAGTGGAAGGAATATATTTGTACACACTTTAGACAACCATGCTAAAAACTAGCCTCTTTGTCCCCTTATCCTCCCATGACCGGTTATGGCATCCAAGAGGGCCTCAGGTCTTTCTTTTCGTGTCAGGATCACTTAAATACTCATAAAACTCAACCGTAAATTTTACCCCAAAGTTAATTAGCATTTTATTCATCTTAAAAATACTTTTTCATTAACCTAGAGTATTTACACGACATATTTCCACTTTAAACCCTTTCAAAACTCATTTGGACATTAACGAACGTGTCAAACTCGTTTTTTGGCATTTCTCAAAATTCATGGGTCAAACCACCCGAAATACAAATAACACAATAATACCTTCCAAAAGGGATTATTAATCACAATAAACCACAATTCATCACAATACTCATAAAATCACCACAATTCTCATAAGAATCACCACCGTCAACACAGTACAAAATCTGAATAAACTAACAAAAGTCAAATAGTCAAAGGACTATATATGCAATATTCAGAACACAAAAAGGGCAAAGGTTACAATAATTTTGATCTTTAATAGGGAATCTAAACTAAAAATGTGACATGCCATAAATAGCACATATTGGTTAAGCTATCATTTTGACACACAAAATTGAGCTTTAGTATTGCATTGTGCATCAACTATTTCAGTAAAAAATTTAACATTACCATTTTCTTGTGTTGACTGAGGTTTCTTTTGATAAATGTTTCTCATACTAACTCCAATGCTCTTTTTCAATGAAATTCAACATAATGGATACAATTAGTTCTGTGAAATTGAGCTTTAGTATTGTATTGTTTGTGGCTGGTCTTTGTTATCTACCGTTGTTAAGAAGACTTGGATTCTGCCTCTTACAAGGTTGCTATAACAGGTCATATAAGCTGAGCTCACATCTGTCTTCACTTGACTTTTCCTGTCACATATAGTTCACAAATATGATATATGGAGCCTGTTTAATGCAAGTGCTCTAATGTTCTTCCAATGACTTATAAACCATAACCAAAAGTCATGACCTAACTTACCAGACAACTTAAGAATGGAGTAATAGTGTATTTGTGGACAGACATCTATATTTGGTGTACTTTATTTGATTGGTTCAGATCACATGAATCCTATTCTTGCTTTTGCTTTTGATGAAGCAACACCATCGGCATCCCTGTTATTCCTATTGGACCTCCTCCGAACGATTGTCCATCACCACCAATGTAGTACGTGTTTTTTAAATTTGTGTTCCATGTTGTGTTGAATTTAAAGTATTTGTTCATTTCATTTTCAATTACATTCATTCATACATACATATTTATTTCTTTTATTTATTTATTTTGAACAGAGATGGAGATGGTCAGACCCGCATAAGCTGGCATAAGTGTAATATGTGTATCTCCAGGAATAGTTCAAAGTTTAAGACTAATGTGGTAAGTATTATGAACTAACTTTACGTGGGTTGACACACAATGAATATGTGTTGGAGCAACAACAACTTCGATGGCATTAGTGTAATTTGCAGGTATTATGTTGCAATTCATAAATGATTCAAGTTTTAAGCACTCATTTGACCTATTCCATTTGAACTTACATTTTATTTTTTTAATTTTAGCTAAAGCAACAACAACAACTTTGAGCACATATGGGCATGAAGGCTGGTTTTTAGAATGAGATGGTTGGTATGCTAAAAATATGCAATCCACACTTACTAGAAATCCAATAGGATGGGAGAGGAATGTAGCAAGATGGATCTGATGCACGACGTGTCTCTAAGCCATTTGAAAGAGTCATATTAGATTATTAGCTTGGTTACTTGAGTGGAAATTCTTCTATAGTGGAAGTCTCACATCTGAAAAGTTAAGGAAAGCCATATCAAGGATTCTCTTTGGGTAAATTAACATCCTTTATTTCATTATTTTGGTACTCTATGTTTTAAAGGAACACAACTGTCATACAAAATTTACCTATTGTACACTTTTTGATAATACCCTTATCTTATGATCATAATACCATTACAAAGTTCTGTGGTATAGTTTTGCGACCGGCCACATGGCTCATTGGTTTACTACATAGGATGAGATGTCATGATAGTTATCTTGAAACATTTGATATGTGTCTCCATTATCAGTACTATATATCAGATCTTGATAATTAATAAAATATATATTATGGCTACAACTCACAATGTCCAACAGATGGTATTAAGTCTTCAACTCTTTATTTCTGTGTATCTTGTGTCACTTAATAAAGGACATGGACTTTTCAGGCAATATGGAAATGAAGGTAGAGGTTTTTAATGATGCACATGACGTTGACAATGATGGTGTTTGCTGACATGATCTTACTTATATAGGGTTGTTGATATAGATGGTGGTATGTCAATAATTTATTATGGACGCGTTTTTTAGATGTCATGGCTCACTTTCTTGACTCCTGAGTAAAACGTTTTGTTTATTAAGGTCAAGAATATTATAGCAGAAAGTTAACCTATCTGGTTCCAAGTTTAAGTATCATATAAACTATCCTATAAAGAATAGGAAATTAAGGGCATAATGATAACATATGGGCTAAGAACTTAGATTAAAACTTTTTAAGAATCAAAGAATATATAACACGAATCTACCTAATTCAAGCAATGTTTTTTAATTGGATAGTAATTCTAACTTAACTATTCATAATATCAGCAAGGGTGGTGCAGAGAACATGAACTTTTAAAAACACTTTAAAATTATCTTGAAGGATAATGTTGATGTGTGGTGATTGTACTAATGAAATGGATATGATTATCAACCGTGCTTGCAGCCTTAAACTTGCATATTGTATATCCAGGTAATTCCATATCTTTCTATGAATTCTCATGATTTGTTACTAAGGGTTCATGTTGACACTTATAATAGTAGCTTCCTATTTTGACCCATTCTTTTACAACTGGGTTGGTTTGGGTCGATTTTTTATAATAATCGGGTGAAATATAAAGGTAAAGAGCATCACCAGGTATAATTTTGTATATCCAGTGAAGAATTCTTATTTCACACAAAAGATGAACTAGAGAGAGAAAGTTGAGAGAGAAAGTAAAATGGAAAACATAGATGGTTGATTGAACTATGTGGGAAAATACAAAGAGAACCAACACCCTCTCCATGTATGGAGAGGGTATTTATACTTACATAAGGTGGACATGGGCCTTGGTTACATAGGCTTTCCATGGACCTTGGACTAGTTACCTATGTAAGTTTCCAAATATTAGTTGACGAGCTATCTACCGATATCTATGAAGTGACCGAGACTTTTTTAGGAATTTCCTAACACAACATCGTTTAGAGTAAAAAATGTTTAACGTCAAAATGAATAAAGTTTTAAATAAAAATGAACGACTCTTGGAACAAGTCATTAACAAAGATATTGTGAACATAATTATGAATTCTTCTGTGGATAATACTTGTGTGAATATGCGTGAATGTGAAAAGTGTCTCAAACTTGAGACTGAGCTTCTCAACAAAAAGGATTTCGCTAAAAAAAAGATTTACGATAAACTGTTCAAAAGTTATACCACTCTTGAAAAACGTTGCATCTCTTTAGAAGTTGATACTCAACTTAATCAGGAAATTTTTCAAAGAGACAATTCTGTTTCAAATCAAAGTGCTTTAAGTTTTGATCAATTGTGTAAATTAAATGAATTGAAAGCTCAGTCCCAAGAGAAAGACACGGTCATAAAAAAGTTGAAAGAGAAAATTAAATCTCTAAGTGGAAATATGAATGAGGATAAGGTCAAGAATGACATAGAAGATATTGAAACAATAAATATTGAATTGGATCATAGGGTGTCAAAGCTTATTGCTGAGAATGAGCATTTGAAACAGACCTATAAGCAACTTTATGACTCGATTAAACCAGCACGTATTTGATTAAAATAACAATATGATGATTTAATTAATCAAGTCAATCTAAAGTCTATGGAAATCTCTGATTTAAATGCTAGTCTTCAGGAAAAAGTTTCGGTAATTACAGCTCTCAAGGATGATTTAAGGAAACTTAAAGAAAAAGCTCTAGCTGATAATGCTGTTACGAAACACACTATTGATCCAGAGATGCTTAAGATTGATGTGGAATATTTAAACTCTAGATTGTTGAACAATAGGTCAGCTCACTCTGATTACCTTAAGCACACTCAGGAAGAAGCTGCGATTCTTAGGGAAATAGTGGAACAAGAAAAATCACAAAATCCTTTAAATACTTCCTTAGACTCTGCTTGTAAGTATACAAAACAAATTTAGGAGTTGCGTATAATAATCAGACAAACCTGCCCTAGCTTCAATAATTCAAGTGAAAAATTAGTGTTTGTGTTGGGAAATACAAGTCAAAAGGTCAACGTACTGCTAAGTAGAAGGTCAAAGTACTGCTAAGTTGAAGATCAACGTACTGCCGTTGTTAAAGGAACTTTGAAAGATTAACGGTTACAGTAGTAGTTATCATGTAACAGTTAAATTAGTGATTAGTATTAATTAGTATTTGTGTCATACAAGGTTTTTTTTTACTTGTTTTTTTAAGTGTTAAAGTTTGCTCAAAATCCTTACAGCTTTCATCTAAGCCATCTTTATAACTGTTTTTAGAAAACCTTTTAAGAAAAATTTGAAATTCAAAAGAAAAAAGGTAGAAGGTATGTTGGATTAAAAGCTTGGATGAATAAGCAAAAGTGGACGGCTTATTGGGTGTAGCTTAGTTTTAGCTTAAATATAAGCTGGGTAGGATTTAGAGCTTATTAGGATTCACAAAAATCCTTTTTGAGCAAAAGGATTAAAGGTACTTTTTCTTCAAAAATTTTGCTTATTACTGTAGCAATAAGCTCACTCAGCTTATTTTTAGCTTATTTCTGTTTTTATGCTTATTAGTGTGTATAAATGCTTGTTAGTGCTTATCATTTCATTTTTATTCAACTTGGTGAAAAACTGTCTAAAAAATGCTCATAACTGTCACTAGCTTATTTCCATTTTCAAATGCTTATTAGTTCATCTTTTTACTTTATTATTGCTTAGTATAAAGCTAAATAGGTTAGACTTTTAACAAGTTTCAGTAAAATTAGTTTTCATAATTTTTAAACCATTTTCAAAAATTAAGGGGGTGTTTAGGTCAACTATTAAAACGGGTCAAAATAGTTTTAAGTTTGGGTTTGGTCATTTAGTGAATTTAAGCTTAAGATTTAACTATTTAAAATCTATTTCAAAAGTCCTTAAGGTTCAATATTGTTTTTCAAAAAGATTTTTAAGCATTTTTGAAACTGTGAGATTTTACAAACACCACAAGTGCTTATTTAGTTAAGCACTTGTGAGATTGAGTTTAAGGTTAAAAAAAGGTGTGTTTTGTGTGTATAAAAAAAGGTCTGTCAAAACCTTGGTGTCTTTTGACTTTGGTAAGTCAAAAAAATCACCAAGTCTTCAAGTAGCAGTTTTAAAAATCCAAAAGACCTTTTTCACCATCAAAAATCAGCAAGTTTTTATGAGTTTTAGGATGTCAAAATTTGTGCACAAGTTGTTTAGCTAGAGTACTCAATCTGTTTTCACTTTTCTTTTTAATTTAAAGCTATATATTGACAAAAGCCTTTATTTTAATAAGCTGTCAAATAAGCCACTTAAGTTTAGCTTAAGTCTCCCCTGGTGCAAAGGGGTGACTTTAAGCCTTCTTTTCTTAAGCTTTAAGAGTGCTCAAGCCCAATTACTTGGCTTATCTTATAAGCTTATAAGCCCTTTTATAAGCTTGTTGAATTTCAGCTTTTAAAAAGCTTATTTGATGGCTTATTTTTAAGCCTCAACTAGCACTTTCACTGTTTTAAGCTTAGTTAAGTATAATGATGCTTATTCTCTTTTATGCATATTCACTTATTTTATAAGCTCTTTTTAGCTCTTAATAGCTTTTTAAGTTAGTATAGGTAATTGTTAAGCTTTTGCCTTTTTCTTAGCTTATTTAAGTCCAATAGCTTAGCCTTTTACCCTTTTTAAGCTCAATTTAGTTCTGTCATTAAGCCCCTTTTTCTTCCTCAGTGCTTATTTGGTTTAGCTTGTTACTCTATATATAGCTTACTAGATTTAAGGGTTTAGCCACTTAGCTTTAGATCAAATCCTAGCTTATTCGACCACAAGTCCAAAATGTCTTAGTCAAATTTAGCCTTTAAGCTTTTTTTTAGCATTCTGTCAACTTTAAGCTTATTTTTAAGCTTATTGACAGCTTTTCGCAAAAACTTGTAGTTGACAAAGTTGTTAAGCCCCACGAGCTTAACAACTTTGCTTTTTGAAGTTTTCGAAAAAAAAGGGAAAGACAAGAGGTCCGGGTGAGCACGACTCGAACCCGTGACCTCTCGATATGATCCCCTTTAAAACACACACCATGCACTCGCGCCTTGGAGACACACCACGCACACACACTGAGCAGCGCGGTTCGCGAGTGATACTTATACACACTTTGGGCTTTTTTAAGGCTTATAAAGCTAGAATAAAGCTTATCCTTTACGGGCTATCATTAAGCAATCTTTTGTTTCTTCTCATACACACACACACACACACACATGGACAATCAAGGTAAAGTATTTTTAGTAATTTTTTTCAGAATTTTTCGTAGTCATTTTCAGATATTTTTTTATAGTTTAATTGTCGTTAAAAGTTTAAATAAATTCCATAAAAAAATACAAAAATTATAAAAAAAATATTTCTTTTCTTTTTTTAGAAAATTTACATTTTTCTGTCATATAGTTTGTAAAAAATTTAAAAGTTATTCCGAAGGATACATATATACAAATTTTCATTTTAAAGGAACGTCCCGGTTGCTATTTTTGTCTTTGACATTCGGGGGAAGGAGCGCTGCGGAGGGCGAGCGTGTTGTGAGGAGAGTTGTGAGCGAGCGGTGCTTTGTTACATTCTTCGTTATTGTTCCTAAGTAGTTTAGAAGCAAAAATTTCTTTCTCGTAGGTAATTTTAAAAGATTTTAGTTTTTTCCTCTTGTTCGGATTCGGGCATCCCTGTGTTTTTCAGATGTAATTTTAGAGTAACAACTTTCACACCACACTTTTCTTAAAACGTCTTTTGTTCGGTATCATCTAATTTGACTTTTCAACAGCTTCAATTCAATCATTTCTACAAACCACAAATCACACACACAAACTGTATTCGATTTTTCCTCCAGTCCACCTCGTATGGTGATAAACGACCCGAGGAACATTCTATATTCTGCGTAAGCTCGTATTTCATTGATTCTGCTTTTACGACTATTCTGTACTATATATATTTTATATTTTATATATTATATATATTCTGTACAAGGCACACACACTGGCGCAGCAATCATCATTTTGGCGCCGTGCCGGGGATAGCTGTGAAACCGTTTAATCGTTACGTTGTCATTTGTGTTTAATCTGTGAATTTTTCTTTATAAACATAAAAAGTACTAAATATTTTTCATTTCTTTTATTAGGTATAATTATCAATAAAAACCAAAGAAAAACTCAAAATATTCAAAACTTGTCCCATAAAAAAGAAATAAAATTCACAAATTGTAAAATACCAAAATATAATATTACTCAACTGCGAGTTATTATCATAATAACTTCCGGTGAACTTGTTGGTTCCCAACTCGAACAAAAGATTTAAAAACTGCCCAATGTGTCTCCTTACGACAAACGGACTCACCTTGAAAATTAAAAAACAAACTATACAACGTGGGTAATATAGGAGTGTTGTTCCGAGGAACACGCCCGAAAGGAGAAATAAGTCTTCGCCGCTATTCCTACTCCTCCTCCCCCCCCCGCCCGGACGTCGCTCACCTGTGCGTTTATCTTTTTGAGAGCTACCGTGAAGTAAGTAGATTATTTGGTTTAAGTTGTCTTATCTCATTGTCCGTTAAAATCAATTGTGAATAAATCATTGAAAAAGCCAAAAAAATTAGTGTAGATTTTCTTTTTATATTTCTATTTTGTGCATGCGCACTCGTTCTCAAGCCCGTAACGTCGACAACCACAAGTCCGACAAACTTCTGTTGAATCATCCAATCTTGAGAAACTGGAATCCTCCATAGTTACGATGGCTGATAATCGTACTATGCGCAACTGCTTGAAGCACCCACCGAGGGTTACGAGGATGCGATAGTTATCGGAAATCATCGCGAATAACTTTGAATCAAGCATGGCCTTCTGAATCTTGTCCAAAACAAAGCAATTTTTTGGGAAATGATAAAGCAAGACCCGACATGCTCACATCCGTTATTTCAACAAGATCACTTCTACAATGAAGATTCCGAACGACCAAATTACGTCGTTAAAACTTATAGCTTTTCCCCGTTTTCAACCATCGAAGGGGCATGCCCGAAATGGCTGGAAAAAAGAACCCCCATAGATCGATTTGAAACATGGATGATCTTGTTCGAAATTTATTAACAAATTCTCCCTCCCTCTAAATGACAAATCTTAGAAATGAAATCACGAGATGCAGCAAAAATTTGAATGAACGTTTTAATGAGGCTTGGGATCGTTCAATGATCTTTTAAGGTTCCCTCATCCAAGGATTTTTCAGAATTGTCTTCAACTCGAATACATTCTACAATTGCCCTCACACCATGATCAATGATTCATTGAACATCTGGCTGCCTTAAGGTGGCTAACTTCTTAGACAAAAACCTCGAGAGAATATGGTTAAAAATTATCGAGAGCAATTCTAAGGTACGTCCAACCACGAAACAAAGCTGTTGAAGCTAAAATGAGTACCTAAAGCTCTTCCACCAAGCAGTCTCATCTGATGTTGCGAACTCAAAGACATAGTCGGGCATTAATTCTTAACAAAAACAAACCCCCACAGCTTCCGCTCCGTAAAAGCGGTTGAACAAAGTTGTGTATACTTGTAGGGGAGGTCCATTCTATCAAAACTGTCCCAGACCACTAATAGCAACATTTACCATCGACACTATCCAAGAGTGATGTGTCCTATGCCAGCTGCGGCAATTCACCAAGCTAAATGTCTGTTTTTGACCTCCGATGGTCTCAAATCAAATTCGACCTATCCTGGATTTCTCACCATTCAGAATCCTCATCCAAATAAGGCAAAACAATTTCAATCGAGGAAACAACTTCAATCCAAAACAGAGGAAACAATTTCAACCAAGGTCAGATTTTAAATCCCCTCGCGCGGTCAATATCAACGCAGTACTCATCAAGGACCTGCTCCTCATACAACGACGGTGTGTCAAAAACTGATTTTGAAAGATATGTCACAGCCATGATGCAGTGTTGAGAAACAATGCAAAACCAAGGTCAAAACCTGCTCAATCCCAAATGCAATTTGACTGACATTCTTTCAAAATATGTTACTCCTTGCTAATGTACAGCTTCTACTTTCTGTTTCAGTCAGGAACTCTTCCTCTGGAAGACAACTTGTTACCAACCCTAAGGAAGACTTAAAAGTATCAGTCTACACGAAGTGGTTGTTACCATACCAAGGACCGAAAGCATTAATCATTAACATCGAGGTGACAAAGGACAACGATGCTCCTGCTAAATAACATGGGGGGGGGGGGGGGGAGTTAACGGAAGCACCGAAGACGCCAATCCTCCTTTTGTTCAAATACAGTCTCGTAATACCAAATCCGAGCCCGAACGTTTTCTCCTGTTGTGCCCTAGTTGTTACTTAACATCCGGTTCCTAAAACATCAATTCCCCTATTTCCAATCAAGAATGGAAATGATGAAAGGGCCAAAAAAAAGCTAACGACAGAATATCAAGAAATTCTATGAAATCTTTAGAGATTTGAGTTTCGATTGAAAACGACATCATGGACCCAGTGATGCAATGCACAACCCTTCCCAGCCATTCGGGTTTCTCTCAACAGAAACTTGTCTCATTTGTCACGGAGATACACACGTTATCTATTGACATCTCACTCCGAGATTGTTGATATTGAATAGGTGGCAATATGCTCCAGCCTCCGAGTACTAAAACCAAAATGCACTAATCGAGTCTAGAGCCAAGAGATCAATAAAAATTTCGTTAGGACACATTCCATTTCAAACACTTGTTGAACATCATCAAGTTCACAAGCTGTTATCAAGAGTCCTAAGCAACATATCATTGTGATATTTGCCAGAACATTCAGAGTGATACTCTTTAGTATTCACAATGACGAATGGAAATCCTTCCAGTGTCATCATCAAACTTTTTTTTATTTTTATTTTTTTCTACTTCTTCTCTTTTCTCTCTTTTTCTCTCTAATAATATGGCTCAATTTCTTTTCCATTTTACCAAGCCTCCGGATCGTTGTTCAAAGGGTGAATCTATACTAACACCATCACTTTCAATCTGGACCAAACTTCAAGATACACAGCTGATTACAACCATATGACGGTAAACAAAATCGACGTCATTGATATGGCTTGTGATGAGTATTCTCAAGAGGTCCTAGGATTTTCAAACGTGATCGCGAGTGGCAATCCCACTCCATATTTTGAGCCTATTGTTTCTACTGCTTCTCCAAATCTCACTCCTTTCGGGGACAGTGATTTTCTTTTATTTGAAGAAGCAGATTCGTTTCTTGCTCTAGAAGATGATCCAACTTCATCTGAAGTTGATCCAACTTATCAGGATCCTGAGGGGGACATCCTGCTTCTAGAAGCAATTTTGAACAGTGAACCACCACCCCCCTCCCAAATCAAGAACAATATCTGCCTGGAGTTAGGAAAGAACTCAAACTCTGTGAAGCTAAAACCGTTGAATCTTCCGTTGATGAACCTCCCGAGGTTGAACTCAAGGAACTGCCACCCCATCTTGAATACGCATTTTTAGAAGGTGACGACAAGTTGCCTGTCATAATTGCTAAAGACTTAAAAGATGAGGAAAAGGCAGCTCTTCTCAAGGTTCTCAAGTCCCACAAGCGAGCCATCGCTTGGAAACTCTCCGATATAAAGGGTGTTAACCCAGAATTTTGTACTCACAAAATTCTAATGGAAGAGGACTACGAACCATCTGTGCAAAGTCAGAGAAGGGTAAACCCAAAAATCCACGACGTTATCAAGAAGGAGGTTGAAAAACTCCTTGACGCTGGATTGATTTACCCCATCTCTGACAGCCCTTGGGTAAGCCCGGTACACTAAGAAAGGAGGCATGACCGTCATCACGAATGATGAAAATGAACTGATTCCTACTCGATTGGTCACGGGATGGCGAGTATGTATTGATTACAGAAAGCTTAATGAAGCCACCCGAAAAGACCACTTCCCATTGCCTTTCATGGACCAAATGCTCGAAAGACTAGCAGGGAACGAATACTACTGTTTCCTCGATGGCTTCTCGGGTTATTTTCAGATCCCAATTGACCCAAAAGATCAAGAAAAGACAACATTCACATGCCCATACGGAACTTTTGCCTATCGTCGCATGCCTTTTGGGCTATGCAATGCTCCTGGCACGTTCCAACGATGTATGATGGCAATCTTCCACGATATGATTGAAAAAACGATGGAAGTATTTATGGATGACTTTTCGGTCTTTGGGGACTCTTTCTCTACGTGCCTATCCCATTTAGAAAAGATGTTGAAGCGGTGTGAAGACACCAATTTGTCTTTAAACTGGGAGAAGAGCCATTTTATGGTGAAGGAAGGCATTGTTCTCGGACACAAAATTTCTAAGTCGGGAATTGAGGTTGATCGTGCTAAAGTTGAAGTTATAGCCAAGCTCCCTCATCCGACTACTGTGAAAGGTGTCCGTAGTTTCCTTGGGCACGCCGGTTTTTACCGACGATTCATTCAGGACTTCTCAAAAATTGCCCGTCCTATGACTCATTTGCTTGAAAAAGAGACTCCATTTTTCTTCTCTGAAGAGTGTATCGACTCCTTTAATACACTCAAAAGAAAATTGACTGAGGCTCCGATCTTAATTGCTCCCGACTGGGACTTGCCTTTTGAACTGATGTGCGATGCTAGCGACTTCGCAATTGGGGCAGTCCTCGGGCAAAGAAAAAACAAGCATTTTCAACCTATACACTATGCTAGCAAGACTATGAACGAGGCTCAAACTCATTACACTACTACTGAAAAAGAGTTACTTGCTGTAGTGTATGCCTTTGAGAAATTTCGGTCATATCTTGTTATGTCAAAAAGCATAGTGTATACTGATCATTCTGCCATCAAGTATCTCTTTGCCAAAAAGGGATGTAAGGCAAAGTATGACTCATTGCGGGGATCTTATTGCTCCAAGAGTTTGTATTGAAATTAGAGACAAAAAAGGAAGCTGAGGAATCTCGACCGCCCGATCATATGGTCAGACTTGGAAAATCACATAAAAGACAAAACTCGGAGAACAAAGAAATCAATGTATCATTTCCTCTCGAGACTCTTTGTTCGATTGCTCTTCAGATCAAGTTACCATGGTTTGCTGATTTATTTTTGCAACACTATCATGCGGGGAAATTCGTTGATTAAGGGAATGCATCCCAACAAAAAAAATAAATTCTTCAAGGATGTCAAAAACACTATTTCTGGATGATCCTTCTTCTGTTAAGATCTTTATGATCAAGGTGATGAAGACGTTGTGTTTCGGGGCAAGAAGCTTTGAGAGGGGGGGGGGGGGGGGGGGGGGGGGGGGGGGGGGGGGGGGGGGGGGGGGGGGGGGGGGGGGGGGGGGGGGGGGGGTCATCTCAATAGCTTATGTCACTGTGGTACTACTGGGGGACCTATGGTGCCAATTAACAGCAAGAAAAATCTTCGTTTCAGATTCTAATTGGCCACCATCTACAAGGACGCCCATGACTTTGTCATCCCGTTGTGACATTTGTCAACGTTCAAGGAAAAATTACGCAAGTGATGAGATGCCACAAAAAACTTCCATCCAAGTATTGCGAAATTCTTTGGACATTGGGGCATTGATTTTTATGGGCCGTTCCCGTCTTCAAGAGGGGAACAAAATACATACTCGTGGGCTGTTGTCTATTTGTCTCAAAATGGGGTTGAACCAAAAGGGCTCTCCCACCATTGATGCCCGGTTGTTTGTAATTTGGTAAAACTCTCTTCTCTCGATTATGGTGCACCCGTGCTATCATAAGTGGATCGCCGGAACTCACTTTTGAATGACCAATTATACAAAAGGTCATGCTTAAGTATGAGTAATCAGCGTCTCTCCACCGCATATAACCCAACAACAAGGGGCAAGTGAGGTGTAAATCGTGGTTTAAAGCGTTATTCCTGAGAGACCGTGGGAGAAAATGTCGTTGACCTTCTGGTCGGACCAAATTAGATGATGTTTATGGGCTTCCGCACAGCGTCAAAAAACACAACCGGGTGTACTCCAATATACTTGTGTACGGGAAGGCATGTCATCTACCGATCGAGTCTAGGAGCACAAAGCTAACTGGGCTCTCAAGCATTACAATATTTTTGTATTCAACTGCGGTATCACAGGAATGTTCAACTTAATGTACTGATTGAACTTCGTGATAGGCCTAACGGAAAACTCTTTGATCTATAAAGAGAAAACCAAAAGGATACACGATGCTAAGATCAAAAATCGCGTTTTCAACGTTGGTGATCGTGTTCTCCTCTTCAACTCTAGACTAAAGATTTTCTCGGGCAAATTAAAATCCCGTTGGTTGACAATTTCACAATTGTCAAGTTTTTCCTTATGGCACGTCGAGTTATCTCCAAAACTCCCGGGCCCAACTTTAAAGTGAATGGTCATCGTATAAAACAATTATTTGGAGGGGACATACCAAACGAGGGTTGTCCAGTTCTCCAACGTTCCCCATGACCAATAAATTCGGGGGACGGGTCAAGCGTCGGAGACCCTAAACATGCACGCTTCGTGGTAAGGCACCCATGCATATCGTAGTAGTTTTAGTCAGTAATAAATAAGTGTTTTCTTGTTTGTGTTTGTGTGAAAAAGGCTTGCCGTTTCCATTACCTGTGTTCCGTGTTTTTGTTGTTAACTGTCCAGGATTGCCCGGATTGTGAAGACTCTCGTGCTTTCAGTATCGTCTTTCATTCACAAGAGTTTCCACTATTCATCAGCTTCAATTGGGGATCCATTTATCTTATTTATCGACTAAAGTTATATCTTTTGCATACTTATAAACTGCTTAGATTTACGTAGGAACCCCTTTGAAACATCGAGGACGATGTTTAGTTCTAGTATGGGGGGGAGGGGGGGGGGGGGTATCGTCGATTTGATGTTTGCCTGCAGCGTTAGTTATCACGTAATCCCGTTTTTACACCAAATTTTTTGCAAAAATACCAAAAAAAAAAATGAAAAAAATTTAAAAATTTCAAAAATAGAAATAAGTGTTTTTGTCTTTTGAGCGGTAGAGTAAAGAATTAAATTTTTGACTCGATCGGGCGTGTTGAGCCCTAGCTAGTATTCTTTTAGGCCAAGCTTTCACGTTTTATTGCTTTGTATTCTTAAGTGAAGACGATGAAATGTTAGTGTTAATATATGTTTACGGGTCAAGCAAGGATTCGTTCTAAAAATTATATGAATAACGTGTGTTCTTTTCTCACATAAGCTTTAATCCGTGCATAATCTACGTTTTCGATTTAATTCAGCTTAAGTCAATCGAAGTTTTTCACAGGAAAAAGCTTCAAATTTGTGACTTGATTCTTTTAAAAGCAAGTTTTTGAAAAGATTTAATGCCAATAACGCATACATTTGATTTATGGAGCAAGTTAATAGATGTGTAGTGATATCCCACTCGCTAACCACGAGGGTTCGGTGGGGGTTCAAAACTAAGACATCTTTTGCTTATAGGGACTTGGTGTGTCGTGATATCTCATTTGGAAAGAAAGGTTAGGTGGAGGGTTCAAAAAAGACCATCAATCCTTAGCCATATTAGGAGAAGGTTTGTTGATGTGATTTCCCACTACTGCTTAGCAACGGGTGTGGGTTTTCAAACTATGAACACCGGAGTTGGTTGTGATATCTACTAGGGAGCGAGGCCTAGGTTGGTGTTCAAAACTTAGCAAGCATTCCTTGCTTTAAGACTTGTAAAATAAAATATTTATTTATTATATATATTAATAATAATACATAATAATAATAATAATAATAATATAAGTAATAATAATAATTTTTGTTAGTTTATAAAATCAAGTTGCAATAGTTCTAATAATTTGTTGCTTTGAGTCACGATTCATTTTGTGACTAGGAGAATAAGTTGGAATCTTTGGTTGAGTTAAATCGAGCAAACACACGTATCTTTTATCCATGTCGGGAGTTCAAAGTTCACAAGTCATAGTTTTGAGGGCTTTACACTAAACTTATTATCGACAATGATCTCGTTTAATTGCTTGGCTTAAGACTTAGTGATAAACTCGGGGACGATGAAAGTTTTCGTAAGGACATTCCGTAGATCACTCTCTAATGTCGTTTCCTCACTCTATGATCCCTTGTGAGTTAATAAGAAAGACTAAACCATTCAAAAAATGAAAAAAAAAATCCAAAAAAAATTAGAGTAGTCAAATTGTACATTCAAAATATTGGTGTCAAATCGGGATTGTCGAAGCTAGTGATTTCTTTCTTGAAAAACACTTTGCTACTTTCAAAGTTATTAGCGGAGGGGGTCAAGAGTCTTGTTTTCGTAAATGCTTACTTCATTTGCATTGCGTGCGGACTCGGCAATGGGGGTCGGGTATTTTGGGGATTTTGGGTATGTGCTAAATACACATACATTTTTCCATTGAAACGGGACTTAAATGACCAAAAACAGACGAAATGCCAAAGATATGTTTGTTTTACACTTGTGTTGTGAGAAGGATATCACACCAAAAGACGTAAACAAAGCAAAAAAAAATGAAAAACTCAGGCACGGGAATGGAAAAAAAGGTTCATGTGAAGGACAAAGCCAAATCAAAGCAAATCAAAGTCAAGTCAACTCAACAAATTAACAGTCAAAACCTAGGGCCGTAATTGAGATATACTTTGGTGCCGGATCTCACCATCTGATGGGCGGAAAGCCATAGTAGATTATTGAATCTGGTCTTGTGATGACCAAATGGGCCCTCAATCATTTGACAAAGCCATTGTGTTGCAATTAACAGTGTCTGTGATGTCTTTGAAGGCTCGATCCATAGCCCTTGTGCAGCCACATCATCTGCCATTATAACACATTAACCACCTGAACCTTATTGGTCCTTAAAAAGCCCAATAACATAAGCTAAAATCCTTATTGGGCCCAAATTAACCCAATTGGCCCAATAACAGTTGGGCCCATTATCTAAACCCAAAACCAATCATAGGCCCAAAATTTTTTATTATAAAATACTTAGGACAAAATTTCATTTTTAAACACCTTTGTTTTATAAATAATAAAAAATGTCCAAGGAATGAAAGAATTGCCAACTTTTAAACATGTTTTGTAATGAAAAAAAGGGTAAAATTAGAAAAGGACTCATTCTGCCATTTTACCAAACTTCATTCCCTTAAAAACCAAAGGGACCAGATTTGCACATTTGATAAAGTTCCTTTTTGGCCTTTTACTTAATAACCACAAGGACCTATTGTGTATTTTTGAAACCTGTTTTAACTAAATAAAAAGGACAAAAAGAAATGGAAAGAAAGAAGAGTCCAGATGAGGTTCGCCCACCTTTTTGCCCATCATTCCAAAACTTTCAAACTGCTAGTGATCCACCTGTTTATCTCCTCAACCCAGTTTTCACTGCCTTCACCATTAAACCCCACAAAGTCACAAGATGGCTCTCTCCCTTTTACCAAACCCACCTTAACCCTAGTCCTAACCCTAACCATTCCCACTAGATAACAAACTGTCCCTGATGCATATCTTTCATATTCCGAGATAAATCAATGGTGGAGTGAGCTTTGAAAGAAGCACAATTAATAATCAATGGTTGTGATTGGATGAAGGGCTTCAAGACACACAACAAACACACCCAAGTGAAGATAGAAGACTGAGAGACTTCTATAAATTGAAAAAACACAAACCGAATGAGGAACCCTTTTTCCTTTTTTTTTACTTTAATTTAAGTTTTATTTTTAGCATTGTAATCTAGTATTCAGTCTTTTCTTACATTTCAATTGTAATCTCTTTTATATCAATGAAAATTTGAAAGTTCTCTTTGAAGTTTTGTTTGTTACTGTCAAAAATTTTAAATTCATATTAAACTCTCTAAACCTGTTAATCTTAGATAAATATGTGTTAAATTGTTAAACTTTACTCATAATCAAGTTTATCAAAGTTTTATTTTAATTTAATTTTCAGTTAATCAGTTTTTTTTTATCTTTAATGGGGTGTCTTGTTTGGAATTAGAGTCAAAATGGGTCAAAAGGGCTTGGTCATGGGTTGCATACACTCAACCACTTTTGGTTGGGTGTATTGATTCAGTTTGGATAAAATTAGCACAAAGTTTAAGCCCTAATCAGTACTTTTTGTTTCATTTTTTGAATCTGTCACATTTTTTTATTCAAGTGTTCATAAGCTTAAGCTGTGAGCTTAAGCTTATAAGTCCTTCTAAATCAACCTATTTAGTGATATCTAGTTTGATTTGAAGTCTTTAGTCCCTGTCCATATGTTAGACTCTTAAAATAGCCAAATCTGTCATCTTGTTTTAGTGAAAAAGTCCCATTTTAACCCCCAATTATCAGCATGTTTTTAATAGTTTTAAAAGCCCATTTTTTGAAAATAAGCTCTCTTGTTTCCCATCTTAATCTGTTTAACCTTTGTTTTCTATTTTGAGCTCACAAGAGATTATTTGGTTAAGCCAAAAAAGCCCCTAAGGGCTGTTTGGCAGTTCCCCTGGTGCTAAACACCAATTTCATCCCCCATTTTCTAGTCTTTTCTACATTAAGCCCTAGTACTATTTAGCTTATTTGTGTAGCTTATAGGTAGTCCTTTTAAGATTTAGAAGACTTAATTTACCTTTTTTTATTAGCTTAATAGTCTAGCTTAATCATAGGTTAAAGTAAGGATGTTAACTGTTTTTTTTACTTTTCATTTTTAGCTTGTTTTCCAAATTAGCTTATGTAGGGCTTAAATCTGCTAATTTGTAGCTTAATATGTTAACTTACATTGTTTTCTTATTTACCCTTAGTCTTCAGCTCATTTTGTGTCTTAAAAGCTTAAAAAGAAAAGCTGAAAAGCCCTTAAGGCTTTTTAAGCTGCTGTCTAACTACAGCTTATTTTTCTAGCTTATTTAGTGACTTTCAGACCTCATGCTCTTTATTAAAAATGTTGCCCCTAAGTTGCTTAACAACTTTGCTTTTATAAGTTTCTGAAAATATGCCACTTGGACTAGTTTTGCAATCGGGATCCATTTCAGGGACTATTTATGTCACTTTCTAATTTTATTGTTAACTAGGTTAGTGCCTGTAGTTAGTTAGGGGTTACACTGTTAGTCCTTAGGTATTACACTGTAGGTCCTTGTCAGTTAGTAAGTTAGCATAATTAATTTAATTAAATTACTTTTAGGTTAGAAATTTAATTAGTTAAATTACTTTAATCTGCTACAGTAAAAATTAGGCATTTTTATATTTTTAGATTTGTTAACTTTTTGTTTATTTAATTTGATTTTTTTTAGAATTTTTACACTTTTATTTTTTGTCTTTTTCTATTTTTTAAGTTTTATTTAGTATTTAAATTATAAAAATTCATAAAAAATACAAAAATTAACAAAAAAAAATATTTTTCTTTTTTTTAGAAAATTTTCTTTTATCAAATAGTTTGTAGAAAAATTATAAAAACTTGTGTAGGGTAATTTTTGCTCAAATTTTAGTTCCGGGCTCGTTTGCAAGTCCGGCTTTTTCGTTTCTTACCGTTTTGTTCGCTTTTTAACTCCGATTTTGAATTTTTTTACATTTTCTTTTAAGTTAGAATATTTTTAATTTATTTAAATTTTAAAATTAATTTTATGACTTTATTTTTTTTGTAACTTTAGTTTTTAGCTTACGATTTAATTCCCGGTAGTCTATAATTGCATGTTTAATTTAGTTTATTAGTTTTAATTATTTTAGTTAAGTATTTTTAGCCTAATTACGTTCCCCGGTAGTATTCTTAGATTTTCATTGCCTATATTTATTGCAACCCGTAGGTTTAGGAGTTATCCGTATAACTATTTTGTTCCCCGTAGTATATTTAAGGTTTCCCTTTTTTCCACTGCTTGTTTCCCGTAGTATAATTTTTGGTTTTCTTTAATTAATTTTAGTTTATTTAGTTAAATCAAAAATCAATTTATCTACAATTCATTTCATCAATCATCTATTCGATCGTAATCGATTTACCACTTCGGGCCTCGTTAGGGATTTACGAACCGGGAAAGATCTATATACTCACAGTATCATTGACTCTGCTTTCAGGACTATTCTTTACTTTACATTTGATATTTTATTAAATTACATTTGATATGTTGTTATTAGATGCATTGTGCTTTTAGTTGGCGAGTGAAAAAAAGTTCTCGAACAGTTGCAATTATGTTATTCAGAGAATGCATACATGTTATTAGAAAACATGCACATATGTTATAATGAATTTGAACACATTTGTTTTTAGATTGTATTATACTTGATATCAAATTTTGTACGTGATATTTATGTTCTTGGTTTGTGATAACATCAAATATTTAATACTTTTTAGTATCAATTTACCTCATATATTACCTGCAAATGTTTCACTAATACTCGAAAACGAGATATTTTCTATCATTTTGTAGTTTTCAGGTGAAATGCAAGAAAATGAAAAGAAACAAAGGAAAAAGGACTAAAAATGCAAATTATTCAAAGTTGTTACGGCGTAACACCGTAAATGGTTACACCGTAACATAAATTAAGCAAGTACGAAGATCAAGGACGACTTTACGGCGTAACACCATATCTGGTTACGCCGTAACCATGTATATGGAAGGAAATCTTACCAAAGATAGAGTTACGGCGTAACACACCTTTTGGTTATGCCGTAACCATGAAGATCTACATATATGGATAGAAGATCACGAGCTTACGGCGTAACATCAGAATGGTTACGCCGTAACATTGAAGACTTTCCGAATTATGGAAACTATTTGAAGGTTACGGTGTAACACCATATCTAGTTACGTCGTAACAAGTGCTTAATTATGGAATGCCGTGTATGAAGGTTACGGCGTAACACCTTTATTGGTTACGCCATAACAGAATCGAAACTTATAAATAGAGGCCTCATTCAGCCATTCCGATATCACTTCCTTGACAACCAATTGGAGAGGCGACAAAGGCTTTCAACCTTTGAAGAATTCCACCTGGAGTCTAAGGGAGATCACACTTTACTTACTTTTTGTATTTAATCGTTCAAATATTAATATTGTAAGAATTATGAGCTTTCAATCTATGATTAATTCTATTTTTGTTGTGTTGTCGTTACCATGAAGCGGGCTAAGCACTTAAAGTGCTGGCCTAGTTATGTATTTACTATTGTTATGATGTTTGTTTCTTGTAAAATTATGGTTTTGTTAGATATTCCTTGACTACCATGTAACCCTGGGTTTTGGTAGTATTGCGGGTGGTTTGGATCTTGCTTGCCCCATTATTAGATTACCAATTCAATATGGGATCAATCTGGTACGAGGAAGGATTTGATACTCCGTCCCTAGGGTAGGAACTAACCGGTCTCCGCCCTTACCACTTAATATACTTAAAAAGCACAGGAACTCTTTCAGAGAGGATTAATAATCTGTATAGATTATTAGATAAATTTTGGGAATAGTTGGGATTAATCACTGCAACCTGGATAACCTACCTCATATACGATTTGGACTGATTCGGAATTGCAGGGAGTATAGGATAGCTATATTATACCTATTTAAGTCTAATCGACCTTATGAATAACCACTAATGAAACCATTAGTTTACATTGCAAAGGAAGGATAAACGTTTTCTAACAGTAGTAATGAAGTGACTAGGTTAGCACGTTTTCTCTCCTGATATCTCCAACTCCTTTAATTTTAGTATTTACTTTTATAGTTATTTCAAATCAAAAATTATTTTTAAACATGACATTTCAAGTTAAAACTATTTGCAACTTAGCTCTTGGGACGACCTTGAATTTACCATTCTATACTACCCACGATCGGGTTCTTTGCCCGTTAGTGCGTTGTTAAGTAGATCGAGTTTTATAAATTTAAAACTTGAGTAAAATTATATTTAAAAATAAATACCTATCAAGTTTTTGGCGTCGTTGCTGGGGAGCTAAAAATTAGTAGTAATTTGAATTTTTAATTATGACTTTTCTTACCTCAATCTATTCTCTAGGAAACATCATGGATGTGGTTGACATTGAAGATCTCACCATTGAGCAATATCTTAGGTTGACACAAGAAAGTCAGGCACCTAAAAAAATTGAAGATATGACTATCGCCGAGTACTTGGAATACAAGAGAATAAAGAATGAGAACAGCAATACTAAATCCTACCTTCCAACCTATTTCAGCATAAGTACACCAAACCATGACCTAACCCTAGAATTTGCTCACTACTTTGGTCCTAACCAACCAAACGTCGAGTCTGATTATGATTCAAAAGATATGGAGGAGGAAGTTGAATACATGACTGACGATGAAGTGGTCATGAGTGAGCAAGAGGAAAGTAACCATGAGTATGCTTAGAGCACTCAACACTTATAAGATAAGGATGATGTTAAAGAATGGTTTAACTTGAGATAAAGAAGCACTATGAGTATGCAGTAGGTAATGAGCAAGAAGGAAGCTTAATTAGCATATTAAGTCCTATTAGAAGGTAATGAAGATTGGTGATACATGAAAAGGAAAATTGAAGCCTCAACAGTTAACGTAAGTGATGAAGTATCTTCCATCGCCAATAATGATGTAGACAAAGAGGCGGAAAAAATTCAGTACTATCACCTTGTCTGCTACCCAAAGAACTAGCCCCTGGAAGTTTTCTTCTTCCTTTCAATATTGATAACCATAATTTTTATGCTGCTACTACATTAGATGCTAAGGATAATATCATGCCACAAAGAGTTTATGAATATTTAGGGTTAGATCAACTCAGAGGTACTAGCACCTTAGAAAGTACGACAGGAACTAATGAGCCCATAGGAAATATCAATATCGTGGTAAAATTCAGGAAGCTAAAGTTTCTGTGTAATTTCGTTATAAAAATGGCTGAAGATATTATAATCTTAGGAAGACCATTCCTTGAATCAACTCGTGCCCAAATCGACGTTTTTAATGAAGAAATTTCATTTGAAATAGGCAGAGAAAAAATTAAAGTCAACATGAATTCTCACCAAAGCATCGAGAAAATTTGCATGGTAAGCATTAGACAAGAGGAGGAAACCTTTAATCCTCTTGAAATAAGAATATACCTATTCTCTTATGAACCCCTTGCATGCTTATAATTTGAACAAAAAACTAGATCCTATGATACTCTTAACCCACAGGATGAAATAGCAGGACCAGTTAGTCTTTCACCTGATAGAAGAGGATTAGTTAAGAGATGGCATGTATGCAAACCCATTCATGTAACCTATGATGATGGAAGTGGTGAAGATTATAGGATGTGGCCGACATGCAACCCTAAATCAAAATTTTGCTTTGGATATAATGAAATATTTGGGGTAAACGAGCATGGGACACTTAGGCAATTGATATGTTTTCGTGATGATGAGAGACGAGCTATGAAAGGGAGTTACATGGGATTTGCTGACTTTCTTCAAGTTCGTTATGGATAACAGAAAATCAATGATACAACACGTGAACAAAGGTATTACAAATGGGTAGCCTAAAACTATGAGTTTGATAAACATAGGACCCATACATCGACAACCTTGTCATTACCCTTACAATACAAACGATCCAACACCAATACCACAGGAACATTGGGAGCAACAAAAAATAAGCAACAACTTATAAGGCCACGTCCTTGCGATTATTCATTTGAGGAATGGCTAAAAATCAGAATAGGGCATAGCAACCTACATGAATCCGATCATAAATTTATATTCAACGAATGGATTCTTGATAGTTACGATGTTAAGGAAGAGTATGCAAAGGAGATAGTAACCCATATTCCAGAAGATTGGATGAATATAACAAAGTGTTCAATAATGAGATTGAACATTTATCGAATGAGTACATTCTAAGAATAGGAAAGAAAGAGTATGTTCTGGACGATGTATGGGAAAAATGTGAACAATGCTAAAAGAAAACTAATAAACCATGGCACATCGAGGGATACGAGGAGGATGAAATATGGAGAGAAGTGGAAGTATTGTTTGGAGAAAATGACTATGATCCACGTATGTCATTATTAAAAACATTTGAAAGATAACATGTATCTTTTAAAGGAGGGCATAGTTTTGTATGCATTACTGATCATGAGGATGATGCCCTACCATTAGGACGTGTGAATGAAGCACGATTTAAGGCTATGATTAGGAAAGAACTAGAGGATAATAAGTATATTCATGAAATGTCATAGAAGGAACATGAGCCTATCTTAAAGTCTCGTTAATAAACAAAAGTGCTCGTTGGGATACAACCCATCTTTTAATTAATAAACTCTTTTATTTCTGCATAGTAGTTGGTTTGCATGTTTTTTACTTTGTTTTACAGGTTCCATCAGCTAAGAGGCATTTATCGAGACCGACTCATAATCATGTAGTAACTCTGCTGAATCTGCAGCAGTTACGGTGTAACAACTTAAGTTTATGTCGTAACCATTTCAGTTACGACGTAATCCATCACGGTTACACCGTAACACTATCAAAACTTAAAATTTTATCACATGATTACGACGTAACCATCAGAGTTACGCCGTAACCTCCTTCTGAAAAAACTAAATAAATATGTGTTAACATGTCCTAAAACCTTGTATACGTAAATGGACTTTGTGGGTATGTTCTCTGGAAGCCCTCACGAGACTAAACTCGTCCACTTGGGCCACCAAGTGGTTTAAAAGGCTTGTTGCATATGCTAAATGCAACCGTGATTCCTACAAAAGTGAGTTAGGTTTGTATTTCCTGTACACTTCATAATTCTTATAGAACCATTTTATGCTTTGGTTTGTTTTTGTGATCACAGGGGATAAAAGAGCTTGCTCGAAGACGGAGATAATCTAAAGATTTCCGCCAAATATCAAATCTCGAATCAATGATCAAGGAGTTTCTTGTCCTAATTCTACTCTTTCCTTTTATTTCCTTAATGTATAATAGGGACATTGTACAATTCAAGTGGGGGGATGGGAGTAGAATTAATACTTGACGTATGTTTTGCCTTCGATTTTCTAGTTTTCTTTGAAAATTATGCCAATTTTAAAATTTTTGACAAATTTTTCTTAAATAACTAGAATTAATCTTTGTCGAATGCACATTACCTTTTATTATTACTTGGTGAGATTTAAGCCTAATATTCCGTTTCCATTATATTACTCAAAAATCCACCAAAATATTGAGTGTGTCGGTAGTATTGTAGACTTTATAACTTGGCATGTACATCATTTCGAGACCTAATTGATTAGCAGGAATAAATAGTTCAAGAAGGCAACACTTAGGAAATCACCCAAATAGCCTATATGTGTGTGTTTATCGACTTGTTACACTGACTTGTCGACCTCCCATGATAAACCCTTTTGTTGCACTCATTATTAGTCCAAGATACCCCTAGATCACCTTTGTTAAACCATTCTATGTTTTTACCCAATGTTATATGTATCGTTACACCATTTTGCCTTAACCTAACCTGTAGTCTATAGTTATCTTTGTATTGAAATTTTTGGCTACTTAAGTCCATGGTTCAGGGGGAATGGGAACGAAAATTATATGCATTCGTAGAAGACCAATCAGTTATAATCTATAAAGACCCCCCCTGTATCTCCACTTTTGACATTGTTTATCTCAAGTGGGGGGATGTACGTATAATATTAGATGTTGGAGGGGCAATAATTAAAGATATAAACTCCTGTAACATTTGCATATTTATCATGAAGAGAGTGAAGAAAAAAGGGTGAAACAAAAAATCACCCATGTGCAAAAAAAATGTTAAGATGGTGCAAAATAAAAAAAATATAAAAATGGAGCTTGTAGCCCATTATTGCACCAAGACATATTAATAATTATGAAGAATGGAGCTAGTATCCCATTATTACATCAAGTCATCCCAATACTCATGAAGATTGGAGCTAGTAGCCCATTATTGAAGATCAAATTTTCAGACTTAAACTCTTGGACCCATGGATGGACAATAGCTAGTTATGACAACCTTAGATTTCTTTAGACTATTTGTTTTGTGTTTTTATATGAACAACCATTAAATGTGTATCCCATGTATATCCTAACCCTTTATCACCTTTTAAAACCAAATTACCCTTATTGCCTTTGAGAGTTATTTAAACCCTAATTCTAACTGGTGCAGATTTGTGTACTTTCGAAGCTTATGATAGAATACAAGTTATAACTGTGCAATTGAGCGATCACCCCAAAAATGAAACACTTAGACTAGTGGAGAGCTGAGTGGCTTTTTATCCCCTTTTCGTGAGGTGTTCGGCTTTGATGTTTTCCAGCATAAGTGTTTTATAGATTCATTTCTAGAAGTTATTCTCGAGAAATCTTTTTATGAAATGTTCTGACAGATTCTAGTTGAGGGCAAGCAGAAGTCAAGTGGGGGGATATTTGATAACATCAAATATATAATACTTTTTGGTGGCAAAATACCCCGTATATTACCTGCAAATGTTTCACTAATACTCGAAAACAAGATATTTTCTATCATTTTGTAGTTTTCAGGTGAAATGTAGGAAAGTAACAAGAAACAAGAGAAAAAGGACTCAAAGTGTAAATGTTTGAAGAATCTTATGGCGAAACACCAAATATGGTTACACCATAACATATATTAAGCAAGTACGAAGATCAAGGACTACTTTACAGCGTAACATCATATCTAGTTACGCCGTAACCATGTATTTGGAAGGAAATCTTGCCCAAGATAGAGTTACGGCGTAACACCTCTTATGGTTACGCCGTAACCAAGAATATCTACAAATATGGAATGAAGACCACGTACTTATGGACATTATTTGAAGGTTACGGCGTAACACCATATCTGGTTACGCCGTAACAATTTCTTATTTATGGAATGTCATGTAAGAAGGTTACGACGTAACACATTTATAAGTTACACCGTAACAGGTTTGATACTTATAAATAGAGGCCTCATTCAAGCTATTCCGACATCACTTCCTCCACTGCCAATTGGAGAGGCGACAAAGGATTCCAACTTTCAAAGAATTCCACTTGGAGTCCAAGGGAGATCACACTTTATTTACTTTTTATATTTAATCGTCCAAATACGAATACTGTAAGAATTATGAGTTTTCAATCTATGATTTCTTCTATTTCTTGCTGTGTTTTCGTTACCATAAGCGGCTAAGCACTTAAAGTGTTGGCCTAGTTATGTAGTTACTTTTGTTATGATTGTTTCCTGTTAGATTATGGTTTCGTTAGATATTACTTGACTATTGTGTAACCCTAGGTTTTGGTTGTACGAGTGGTTTGGACCTTGCTTGCCCCATTATTAGATTATCTAGTTAATATGAGATCCATCGGGTACTAGGGAGGATCTATGACTCCGACCCTTAGTGTAGGAACTAATCGGTCACCGCACTTATCACTCAATATACTTAAAAAGCACAGGAACTCTTTCAGAGAGGGTTAATAATTTGTATAGGTTATTAGATCATTTTTGGGAATAGTTAGGATTAATCACTGCAACCTGGATATCCTACCTCCTATACGATTTAGACTGAGTCAGAATCACGGGAAGTATAAGATAGACTATATATGCCTATTCAAGTCTATCGACCTTAGAAACCACTAATGAAACCATAGTTTAACATTGCACAGGAAAACGTTTTCATAACAGTAGTAATGAAGTAACTAGGTTAGCATGTTTTCTCTCCTGATATATCCAACTCTTTTAATTTGCAGTATTCAATTTTATTTTTATTTTAAATTCATTTCAAATCAAATCAAAAACCATTTTCTAAACCTAACATTTCAAATTAAAACTAATTACAACTTAGCTAGTGGAACCACCTCGGATTTACCATTATCTACTGCCTACGATCGGGTTCTCTGCCTGTTTTTGCGTTGTCAGGTAGATTAAGTTTTATAAATTTTAAACTTGGTAAAAATATATTTTAAAATAAAATACGCATAAAGTTTTTGGCGCCGTTGTCGGGGAACTAAAAATTAGTAGTAATTTGAATTTTTGCA